>CAHIKZ030000990.1:1585000-1782500 GCA_903632075.3 Acanthosepion pharaonis | reverse complement strand
CTGCAGTTTTATTTGGCTTCAATAAACATGACCGCGTGGGCGCGTCATCGTGGTGTAATGGCTAGCAAGATGGACTTGTAGCTTATTAGAATCGTGTTCGATTTTCACTCACTATTTCCGAATACTTGTGGACGTGTCAAAACTAAGCAACTAAATTAGTAACTAACCCAAAGCACCTAATAATGATTAATGAGAGTTTTTGGTTGAAAATTACTACTAAATCTTGAGTTCAATTCTTATTGAGTGTTCCATTCTTATGTTTGAAAGAATTATTTCATCCGTGATCTGGGGCGGAGAATGCAACCATGTCACTTTCCCTTTCTTTCTTTTTATGTGCCATGTCCTTTCAGGACGTATACGATCATGACTCTCCACCTCCCTCTCTCATTTGCAGGTCTCCACAAGTTCCTTCCGTCTGCTTCCTCCCCTAGACTACGTTCTGTCATCCACCTGCTCAAGCCCGTCAAGTATGTCACGCGCTGCTTTCTCTTATCTCCCTTTACCTCTATTTGAGCCGTGAGTATCAGATTCTCCAGGCCCTCCTTCCTCATTATGTGTCCCAGAAACTTCAGCTGCCTCTTTCTGATGTTAAATATAAGCCTTCTCCTTGTTTGTCACTCTAAGACTTAATCGTTGCTCACATGCACTGGTCAAATTGAACAGAAAAAAAGCAGCTGGGCCAGACGGATGTGTAGCGGAAATAATGACAGCCTTAGATGACTTTGGCATTGAAAAGATCATCAAAATAACAAATGAAATCTACAACAGCAGGGATATACCGGAAGACGTCAGCAGATATATCTTCATAGCTAAGCCTAAGAAACCAGGCACAAATGAATGCGAACTCCACCGAACAATAAGCCTGATGATCCATATGACAAAACTCATCATCCGTATTGTGTTGAATAGAGCGCACAGCAGAATCAAGCCAGAGATAGGACAAGAACAGTGCGGGTTCGTTAAAGACACCGGAACAATAAACGCAATATTTATACGCAGAATGTTATCAGAAAGAGCGATACAGATGCAGAAAGATGCTTTATAAACTACACAAAGGCCTTCGACAAAGTACACCACAAGGATCTGATGGAACTGCTTAGCAACCTTGATATATTCGGGAGGGATATCAGAATAATCAAGAACCTATACTGGCAACAAACAGCATGCATACGCATAGAGAACGATTTCAGTGAATATACGAAAATAGAAAGGGGGGTTAAGGTAAGGATGCGTCTTCTCACCGGACCTGTTCAACCTATACAATGAGGCAGTTCTGAGAGAATTGGAAACCCTATCGGCATTTAGCATTGGCGGCCACAACCTTAAGATATGCAGACGACACAGTACCTGATAGCAGGCACGGAAGAGAAATTCCAAAATCTCCTACAGAAGGTAGCGACAGAGAGTGAGAAGAAAGAACTAAACATAAACTATAAGAAAACAGAATACATTGTCATCAGGAAGAGGAAGAGTTCGAAATGCGATTTGCAGGTCGGGAACACTAGAATCAAGCAGACGCAGAAGTTTAAATATCTGAGAAGCGTCTTGACTCAGGATGGTAAGTGCGACACTGAGATCCATAGACGTATTGGAATGGCCAAGTGCACATTCCAAAAGATGAGCAGAGTATTGCGAAACAGGAGGATTTCTTTGGAAACAAAGAAAAGAATACTGAGCTGTTACGTGACATCTGTTCTTCTTTACGGCAACAAATGCTGGACGATTTCCTCAAAAATGAAGAAGAGACTCGAGGTGATGGAGATATGGTTATACAGAAGGATGCTGAGGAGATCATATACCGAGCATGTGAGCTTTCTCTTTCACGTATTACAATAACTTTCCTCCCGTTTCCCTAATTAGTACGGTTCACGCTTGATCGGTCATGTGATCATTAACGGCCAGTCAGTGATGTCCTAGTTTGGACAGCTGACAATGTTGAGGTAGACGCTGTAAACATATGGCGCTTCTTTGACACGCGAAAAAAAGAAGATGATCTCTTGAAACATGCGTGATGGATTTGTGTGTAAGGACAGACTTTTATAACATTCGTTAGCTTTTCTTTTTCGGTGTCGGAGAGAAGACTTGTAACATATTTCGAAACTTATCATCTTCTCGTGGTATATATATATATATATATATATATATATATATATATATATATATATATATATAAACCTTCATTTACATTCTCTCGACTTCTCCCTAGCCGATTATTTTATTTTTAATATTTGGTTAAATATCTGTAATTACGGCAGGTACGACTAAGGCCTACATATATTTGGTAAATCCAACACACGAATGGCATTTTTTATTTATTTATATCCTGAACTAGTTTGACGTAGGTTTACTGAGGGCGAATCTTCTTAATTGTATTTCTACATTGTGATCATTATATATTGCCGTATTTCAACTACTAATGTTTTTTTTAATCATTTTTTTATTCTATTTGTTGGCTATCTTGCTGATGTTCAAACAAAGTGGCACTTACGAGGCCTAAAATCAATTTAAAGTTGCAACTTCTTTCAAAGATGAAAATGAGATTTGAAGCAACAAAAATGTGGTTCTACAGACGGATGTTAAGAATAACATTGACCGAACATATAGGCAACGACGAAGTTTTAGAGAAAATGGAAACAAAAAAGAAATTAATACTTATTATCATTTTAATGTTTCTGGGCAGTGCCAGATTTACCTATAAGCCTAGCAGGTCTCAAAATCTAGGGGGCCTCCAGCCAAGGTGTATAGTATTTTTGACCTTGTCATAGGCCCTCCTTACATATGCTGTCATAATGCATTGTAGACCTTCAGTAATTTTAAACACCCATCATCATCCTCGGCTTTACTCAAAATTGTTTAGTTTAACACTCTCCTATTTTCCTCTACTCATTTAGAATGGGGGAATTGGCGGGGCCTCACAAGTGGGATAGTTTAGGGCCTCTCTTCATGCAAATCCAGCCGTGTTTCTGGGGCGCATAATGGTCAATCTCCTCACAGATTTGAAGTAATAGAAATTTGTTTCTACAGAAAGATGCTGAGGATGTGAGCAACGGCGAAGTTTTAGAGAAAATTCTAACAAAAAGAACACATACTTAACACCAGAACGAGTTGAAAATTCTTGCTCATATTCAGGAGGAAAGAGGGCTTGGAAAATATGATACTCATGGGACTGATAGCGGGTAATAGGGACAAAGTTTAACATTTCATAACACACTTCTTGAGCTTGAGTAAATGGGTAGCGGACAGGGCTTAGGAGAAATAACAGAAAGACAAAGTTTATTAAGAGCTTGTAGGGTCTAGAAGTTGTGGAAAGCCATGATCGCCCAAGTCCTGAGAGGACACAGCACATAAAGAAGAAGAAGACGAAGCTCTTTCCAGATCCTCGAAAGACTTTCAGAGAAACAAAAGGAAAAGTTAAGATTGCAATTATTTTCTCAGTGCACACGTTGCTCGATTTTGTCTCGTTCTGTTTTCAGATACGTTTTCTATCTTTTTAGGTTGTTGTTGACGGGGAGGTGGTAATAGTTACTACATGTCCTTATGAACAGACTAAGCTAAGCTTAGTAAATAATAAACACGACTGTACATCAGTACAGACATACGCATTTAAGTCTTATGCAGGGAAGTGCATAATTTAAACAGGCGATATTAAATATGAAAAAGAGTACATGGTTTCTTTGTCAAGCAACTCATGTTTTAAACCAGTACTCGAATTGCTTCATTTTAGAGCAAAAGTTAATACATGCTTTAACTGTTGCTTAAATCGTTTATACTTGGATCAAATAAATGAAAAAAAAATGGCATTTCAATGTAACTATTAGGTTGAGTCCTAAAAATTTTCCGTTTTTAGGGGCACCAATTGTAATGAATATATCATACTAACTATTAATCATATATAGCTGTTAAGAATAGATTTGGAGTACACTAACATGTCTTGTCTTAGATTTTGCACAGCAGTGGCAGTGTACACTGTGGATTAGAGGAGAATGTTGGTGTTCCCCATTGCAATACAATGCCACATTCAGCGAGAATAAAACAGTAAAAAATATATGAACTCGATCGGGCTCTTCTAACCCACTCGCCATATTCACCTGAAATACTGCAGGAACCGGATTATTATCTTTTTCGATCCCCTTTGATGGGGAAAATGTTCTGCAATTAAAACCAGATTCAAGAATTCATCGAAAGCTTTTCTTATCAAAACTCGCTGAATTTTATAGTCACACGCACCCTCCACCCTCCAAAAAACACAAAAAAACATTGCACACATGCCTGATAAGTGACAAAAAGTCATTGCAAACAATGGCGAATATTATTGAACAAAATGCAAGTGTATTTTGATATTTGAAGAATAAATTTGATAAAGAAAAATGGAAATTATTTATGACTCATGCGTTTATAAAATTTTTGAATACGTATTTAGCAACGGATTTTTAAATTTGAATTTTTTCCATTTGTTTTTCTTTTAGTTGCTTATGTCACATTGACGTCAGTAGCAGATTTCTTAAAATTTAGTTCAATTTGAGCGCAGTTGCTTATAAACGAGTTGCTTATAAAAAAAATCGTGTACCTTAGAAGAACCATCAACAGTTTAAAGAATATTCACATAGAAAAAATATGTTTCGACCTGTGACATGCTACAGGGTATGGATTTACGATAAAAAATGTAATGAGTGTTGTGAGAGGCACAGAAAGATTGGCAAGACCAATTTCAAATCAAAAAGAGAAAAATGTAGAGAGAATGAAAGCGAAAAAATAACTTCGGGCCGATGAAAGATAAAAAGGACGAAACGAATGAGCGAAGTCTTTAATGTAGGAGAAAGAAAATATATGACTCTTACTGATATATGTGTATGGGCATTTGGGAATTTATATGGGTGTTGTCATGTAAAATAGATGAAGTGTGAGGTAAGTATAATACAATGTGAAACAATAAAATGTTAAACAGAAGAAATGGAAGAGGGAGAAGAGAGAGAGAGTGAGGGAGAGAGAGAGAGAGAGAAAGAAAGAAAGATTATAGCGCAAGTGAGGACTCCTACAGAAGGCGGCAAAGGAAAGCAAGAATAAAGGACTAACTGCATCATTTACAAGACAAAAAAAGAAAAAAAAAGAAAAGAAAAAAGAGCCTAACAAGCAAATTACAGAGATACAAAAAACAAGCATTTTAATATTTATGAAATGTTTTAATAGAGTACGGAAAATCCGAAATCCGAAAGCGCATTAGAATAGCGAAAAAGGCCTTCCAAAAACTAAGCAAAATATTAAGGAACAGGAAGATTTCGTTATAAAACAAAGAAAAGAGTACTGAGCTGTTACGTAATGTTGGTCATCCTAAAATGGCAGTGAATGTCAGAAAATCTCATCATAGATAAAGAAAAGACTTGAAGCAACAGAAATGTGGTTCTACAGAAGGATGCTGAGAATACCATGAACTGAGCACGTGTGTAACGAGGAAGTTTTGAGGAAAATGAAAGCAAAAATGATATTTTACTTGAGACAGTTAAATTTTTTAGGATACATAATGAGGAAAGCGAGCTTGGAGAATTTGATACACGTTATATTTAAAACAAAAGGGACAGAGAAAAGTAGCTAATAACGTACCAAATGAGCTTGTGTAAATGGTTGGCAGAACAGTGATTAGGAAGGGTAGCAAAAAAATACAAACAGTTCGAAGATTTACAAAGGACAGGGAGAGCTATGATCGTCTATGTCCTGAAGGGATACGGCACATCGACAAAGATGTCAGAGAAGTACCTCAACTTCATCTTCATTATATGAAAAACAAATTATCAGTAAGCATAACTATAAGATGCCCTAAATTAAAATTGATGACCGGAAAGGTCTTAGCGAGAGAGACACCAGCAATGTAACCCAAAAAGTTACTGGAAATCAGTTAAATATTATTTCGTGAACGTCTTCTGTGCCTGAGCAGGCTAAAAGCACGCTGGGCCTAATGGTGTCTTACTCTGCAAGAGAGACGCAGGTTAGAACTTTTCAAAAAAGTAAATTTTCTTTCTTAAGACTCTCGAATGTAAAGGCTTGCAGCTCTAGACATCGATTTGCACTGTTTAAAAGACATGGGTGTCTACTCAAGCACACGTATTTACTAAATATCATGTTTAAATAATAATAATGTCTGATTATAAATAAAATAGATTAATTCATCAGAAATTACTTTCTTTAAAAATTAGTAGTAGTAGTTGTAGTAGTAGTTGTTGTAGTAATAGTAGTAGTAGTAATAATAATAATAGAAAGCCAAGGATAAAGCTCTTGAAAGGATTAAACAACGCTGACAAGACAAACCACTGCATGGCCAATATCCAGAACGAGGCTAATAAATCCGATGTTGATAAAGTTAACATTCATCGATGGTTACGAGCATCTGGATTAAAGGCTGTAACGGAAGGCTTTATTCTTGCAGCACAAGAGCAGAGTCTTTTCACTAGGAACTTTAAGGCAAATATCATAGTGTGGATCCAAAATGCAGGATCTGTGACAAATATCAGGAAACCATAGACCATTTAATCTCAGGATGTTCTGTACTTTCGCCAAATGAATATAAAATTCGATAGAGTGGGATAATATTTACACCGGACAATGTGCAAACACTTTGGAAAAGATGTTAATAAACATTGGTATGAACATCACCCAGCACCGGTTACAGAGATAGAAGACATCACAATTCTGTGAGAGTGTAACATCTTTATAGACCGGAAGATTGAAGCAAATAGGCCGGGCATAATTGTCGAAAACCGAAAAGAAAAAAAAAACTTGCCTATTAATTATATGGCTTACCTAGCGGACTTTAACATAGCAATCAAGGAATTTGAAAAACTATCGAAGTATAAAGACTAGAAAATCGAAATCGAAAACGTGGAAATTGAAAACAAGAATAGTAGTAGTCATAGTAGGTGCACTTGGAAGAATAAAAAAGAGACTCAACAATACATTGAAAAGGTCACTGGAAATCTCGGCTGAAGAAAAATACAAAAAAAAATTGTCTTGATAAGTGCAGCCCACACACTAAGAAGAACTTTGTTCATGTAACACTAGTAATACTATGGAAGTTAGAAAAACAAATCATGAAATGTAGCCATAACAACACACCACTACATGCCTTAGGTTTACCCGCAAAATTGGCAGGTACAGTAACCATAGAAGAAATCGAAATATAATAATAATAATAATAATAATAATAATAATAATAATAATATTAATAACTAGAGGTAAAAGTGAAAATTCCACGGTTTTAGTGTTTTTCAAAGTTGTTGGTCAGAACAATGTAAGGCCAGCTAAAGGTTATTCAAAAATGTGCCTGGTACACAAATTCAAAAAATTGAATATGTGGAGCACATGATATTAAAAAAAATAAGAGTATTATAGGTTACATTACCCGGGCTTCAACCATAAAGTTTCTTCAGGTGGTATTGGCAAATAATGATTTTTTAAAGGCTTCTTTTCATCGCTTATAAACCTAACATCATAACTGGAAGATCCACGGAAGGTGAGGGGTATGGCAAGAGTAATTCAAGTAATACGAGAAAAATATTATTGTTGGCTTCAATCCCATCCAGGTTCATATAGGCCCTAAATATATTTATTCGCATGTCTTCATTTAGACATTACCTCTGACATTTCCTTTAATAATTTTTCTTGGTCGGGGTATGTCACTATGGCCAACTTTTCCTCTTGGCATAATTTGCAAATACGTTTACCAATGCTACAAGACTTGACCTTTCTCAAAATACTCCATTTCACGTTAGCGTTTTTCTTGCATTTTCTTTTTAACTCCCACACGTGGTTGGCGAGTTTGGTACGGTATCTGTGTCTTTCCAATTTAAATGAAATTGCTGTACTATCTTTGCTTAAATTTGCTTTCCGTGCATCCCACTGAGACCTTGGCCTGTCTGCTGTTATCTTCCACTTCTACTTTATAGATCACTCCTTCCGTATTACAGATACCGTCCAACGGACATTTGCTTTTATCCCTGTAATTACAAGCGTTACTATTGGCGCTAATACACTGTGCGTTCGTCTTGCAATTTCTTGTATTTTGGTTTTTTAAGATATTTTCCAAATTTCCAATATAGCTACAGCTCAATTTTGCCGTACTTCTATTGAATATTCTTCGTAACTCGGAAGTCTTTGAGGAGTGCTTTGTAATCAGCTTAAAAATATCTTCCCTATATTAGCTTTTACTTTCAAATTAAAATAGAGGTTAAACCAGGTTATATTTCTTTTCCTTTTCTATTCCTCAATTGCTGATTTATTTGAGGTTTGAAGGTTAATATGGTTTTATGCCCCTCCTTTCTCAATGCTGCTTCATATTCTTTTTTCTTTTCTAAGACCCGACATGCTATGCACATTGTAGCAAACCATCCTCATTCCCTTCGTATTCCATTGGTGAGATGTAAGTTCCACTGGAGTAACTTCTTCCCACCAACTGCTGCTCACTGGAAGCGTCTTCCAAGAGGAGGCTTCCCCGATCACTACAATCTTAATCTGTGTAAGTATAAGATTAACCGTTATCTTCCCCGCATATTCGCATAAACTATGCCTCTTACTATGTGAATCACTACTTTGAGTGGCTCCCGGGCCTTAAACAGAGTGAACATCATTGTAAAAAAAAAATGTAGCTTTGTCAGGAAAGGAAATAAGTTGTATAATAGAGGACTGCGGTTTGATCTGGAGAGAGGGATGGTCTCCGCCAGGTTTACTTGTCTAAGACACTCCACACGGGATTGAATAACTCCACGGCTTTCAGCCCAGGTATGTGAAGAAAGCTGAACAGATGCTCAGTTTTGCAGCGATCCTATAACTGCACAAATTCATGGGATTGATGATGACTATGTGTTATGATGATGACTACTTGCATTAAGCTCAGATTGGTACCACCCACAAGAAGAAATTGCATTCCATCAAAATTCCAAACCCTGAAAATCGAAGTTCGACATTTTGACTTTTACCTGGATTCAAACCCTGACTCGTAGAACCGGTGGAAAATACGTAACTATCTCTGTGATAAAAGAGATCCGATTAAATAGGAGGACCTGAGAATATATATATATATATATATATATATATATATATATATATATATATATATATATATATATATATATATAATAAATTTATATGATTTAATAAACTTCTATTGAAATATAAAAGATGATTCGGGGATTGTGAATTCAGTCACATTAATCTTTTCCGCTTTATATCGTAACAAAATATGCATAGATTTTATCTCCACGTGCATAAATCGTTTGAACGAAGTAAATAAAAAGAAAACAATACAAAATTACAGCTAAAATTGTCCAGAGAGTGTTTCTGGCAACTGAAAGCAATAGACCTGCGCTTAGCTTCCGTGAAATATTTCGCAAGTTGAAGAATGATTTCTGAATTGCTACCCAAAAAAAGTATGAATGTCTTCTTTAAACCGTGTCTCTTCAGGGCGTGGCTGATCATTGTCCTTTACAATTTCCGGTCCTTTGTAGCTCTTAGTAAAGTGGACTGAGTTATTTAACCCGTAGGTTGGTGGGGGAGGAGCCATGCATTCACACCATTCACAAAGGTATTTATACGAAAGTAAACGTGACAAACTCGGCTGGACTTAATTTTTTTAATTCGTTAATCGTTGCACTACCACCCACAATTTAGTGCTTATATAATTTAAAGCTTATATTAAAACGGTTACTTTTTAAATATTTCTTCTTCTTCTTCTTCTTCTTCTTCTTCTTCTTCTTCTTCTTCTTCTTCTTCGTTGTTGTTGTTGACGACGATGATGACGTCGGCGATAATGGCTTTCCACGCCTTTCCATAACTTTCTTTTTATCATGTCTCCAATCCTCTGCACTGTTATCAATTTGCACAAACTTGTTAAATAGGTCACGCGGTGCTTCTCCCCCCCGGTCCTTATTGCCTTCAGTATCTCCTGTGGATGTCAAATTATCCAATCCCTCTTTCCTCACCATGTGTCCTAGAAATGTCAATTAACTCACACTGATTTTAAATATAAGTGTCCTTTTTGTTTCCATTTTCCTTAAAACTAGGTTACACACCGCTCTTCCAGCTCCTGTTGCCTTCCTGCAAATGTCAAATTTTCTCCTCTTTCCTCATTATGTGTGCTAGAAATATCAACTGAGTCTTTCCGATTCTATGTATAATTGTCTTTTTATTGTTTCCATTTTCCTTGATGTATACAGGGTCCGTATTCTGCCATCCATTTAGACAAGCTCATTAAGTAGGTTACTCGCTGCCTCTATCTGTCCTTCTTGTCGTCAATATGTCTTGTTAGTGCCTAATTCTCCAAGCCCCCTTTCCTTTTTATGTGTCTTAGAAATGTAATCTATTTCTTTCTGATTCTAAGAGTCTTCATTGTTTCTATTTTTCTTAAGACTTCCTTGTTGCTTACAGGCTCCCTATTTTGCCATCCATTTACACAAGTTCATTACTTGCTGTTTCTCTCTGTCTCTCTTGACTTCAGTATGCCCTGTGAGTGTCAGATTCTCCAAGCCTACTTTTCTCGTTATACCCCCCCCATTTCAACTGTTACTTTCTGATTCTAAGTATAAGTGTCGTTTTTGTTTCCATTTTCCTTAAAACTTCATCATGCTTACATTCTCTGTCGATGTTAATTTAGGTAATTTATATTTTAAAATATAATTTATAGACGCCACCTGATAAAGTTAAGTTATTATATGGATTAAGAGATTAAAATCCTTCAAGGGCTTGCTTGGTTTCAAAATCACAATTCGAAAAACTGGTTAAATGCTCGGTTCGAACCCGTGTCTCTTATATTAATGAGAAATATGCAACTATTTTAACCACAAAGCACGCCCTAGTCCTATATATTATTCATGAATAATTAATCAAAGGAAAGGGTAGGGAACAAAAGCATAGATAAATAAAAATAAACAAAAGGCAGTGACAATAATTCCAATCAACCTCATCATTTAGATCTAATGAAAATTATGCTAATGATTTTTGCTGAAAATATTCTAACCAGAAAATTATCTTGTCCTCGATTTAGCTTAATGTGGCTATCGATTTTCTTGACCGAAACCAAGTCTGACTTTTTCTATGTGCCATGTCCCTTCAGGACGTTGGTGATCATGGCTCTCCAAAATTTTCTGTACCTTATAGCGCTTAATATATATTTTTGTTATCTCTCTTAAACGTTATCCCGCCCTCAATTTACACAAACTCGTTAAGTAGGTTATGCATTGTTTTACTCTGTCCATCTTGCCTTCACTCTCTCCTGTTAGTATCAAATTTTCCAAGCCCTCTTTCCTCATTATGCGCCATAGAAATTTCAGTTGTTTTTTTTCTGATGTTAAATATAAGTATATTTTTTGTTTCCATTTTTCTCTAAAACTTCGTTGTTGCTCACATGTCCGTTCCATGATATCCTCAGCATCCTTCTGTAGAACTATATTTTTGTTGCTTCAAGTCCCTACTTCATCTGTGAGAAGATTGTTCATCATTCAACACCATATAGGAGAACAGATATCGCATAACAATCCACTACTTTTTTCTTTGTTTCTAACGAAATTTTCCTGTTTCTTAATACTTTGTTTAGGTTTTAGAAGACAACTTTTGCTATCCCAATGCACTTTCGTTAAAAAAACATATCAGACATTTAAATTATTAGATTTTGTGCATTTTGGTATCTCCAATCTGTAATTTGCGTGTTTAGCTGTTCCTTTTTGCTGACAAGCATGTATTCCTTCTTGCAATTAATGTTTAGACTTTTATTCTCGCTTTCCTTCACTACCTTCTGTACAAGTTCTTGCAGTTTCCTTTCTGTGTCTGACACTTGGCTATATTTATTAAGCACTCTGTAAAAATTGGATTGACTACTAGAGAATTATAATAATAATAATAATAATAATAATAATAATAATAACTGACTTCTGAGTAAACCTTCCTGTTAAGGTGGTTAGCTAATTCCTGTTGCAAACACACGTTCTGGAACATTCCTGTTTTTTCAACATCCATAGAGCCAACGGGTAGTTTATATTGCGACGATACAGTGAGGTTGTTAGAGTTTTGGGGGAGAGAGTTCATAATCTAGTGTGATTAAAAGTTGAACAAACCCTTGATCCTGATCGTCGTGTTTACATTCCAAGGGAAATAACTTACCATTAAACTTTTGATTTCAATACTCTTATGAAAAAGAGATTTTAATTGTAATGCGGTTTCCTGTTGTACCCGTCGGACAGAATAAACGTTATTATTTGTCTCTCCGATTTTGCGCATTAGATTTTTAAGACACAATAATGGTGACCATGCTAGCACAGCCACCAACGGATTTGTGAATAGTTTCGTCTATTTAATTTCGCTCACAAGGTGTGGCTCAGCCCAATCACTTCCCAACGGAGCCGCACGCTGCGATCGTATTCCTCGGCTCTTACTGTCATCTTTCAAAAATCAACTGTACTGAGATTCGAACCCGGGATCTTCTGATCAGAACGCTGAGGTTCTAAACACTACGCTATGTAATAATATCAAACACTTTTCGAAAATAAAATGCAGTGTTTATATGCCATTCGATTTTTATATTTGATATTTTATGCCGCATTGATGACATGTCTGTTTGGTCTCATTTCAATATGGAGATTATTTTCCTTCATATTACGTGTGAACCAAAAGGGAAACACGCTTAAAAAATTCCATTGGTGATTGAATTAATTTGGCTTGGTCTTATTGAAGATGTTGCAATCTTGTAAAAATCATAAACCAATGGGTTTATGAATAAAAGCAAAAGGGAAAGCGGTTCGACCTCTCTCAAGGTAAATTTACTCTTGATAATGTCCATCAGAGGACGAAACGCATTGGTAAAGAAAAGTTTTCCTTTTTCTTTTTACAGATTGTGACATAGACCTCAATGCTAACTGTTAAATCAAACGTAGACTGAAGTTCGAAATTCCAACCACCTGAAGAAGGCCGGAGCGTACAACGGCCGAAAAGTTGTGACAAATATGGCGACAAATATGAGGACAATAGTCCGACTAATGTAAATACTAAACGTAGACTGAATTTAATAAGAGTCGCGCTGTCGTTGTGATTCCTCTTCTTCTCCTCCTTCAATTTTGTTTTACTGTCTGGGCGAAGTCGTATTTCAGCTAAGAAATGGTAAGAAAGGAAATTGGGTTCGCTTGACAACAAACAGAATGAAGAAAGGGAGTAAGAATCTGTCAACTACACTCACCTGACATACATCACCAAGTGAGATTTTGGTATTGTAAATTTAGTTTCCCAGTGACCTCTGACGACAACAGTTCGCGAGAAATATAAACTCTCATGATGCGATCATGAGGGATAGGATTGTGTAAGGAATAAGGAAATTTCATCCCAGAGATCTTGGATGTATTTGACTATTTAATGGCTAAAGGATAAGGAAGAGCATACCCAAAGAAATACAAAGAAATTATCGTACTTTTATCTCGGATGCAATCTAATAAGCAAGTGGAAACGGAACACAAATGTTATTCCAGAATCTTATATTTTACACTTCATGAACATTCAACAGCAACTTTGTCATTGCGAACATTCGAACGCCAAATTCCTGAAACGCAAACGTTTGAAATGACATCCAATATCAGTTAAGTGCTCTCTTATTAATTGTACGTCTGTCACTCCATACTTTTCCTATATTTTCTATTTTGTTATATAAAATTTATTTACAAATGTTAATCTTGTGTTTGTTGTTTGTCGGTAACGTGTTCGTGTGTTCCTATCTGAGCGACCCCACCTGTTTTCTTTTTTTTCTCTTTCTTTTGAACCTGGGAATTCGTAGCTCATAAAATTGGGGGCACGTGTTCGTGATTTCTCAGTTGGACTTATACGTATATTAGTCTGCTGGCGGGCGGCAGCCCCAAATGTAATTGAATGTTTTTTAAAGTCACCCTCCCCGGAAAAGTTATTTAGATTTAAAAAAAGACGATATACTAGAAATTGGTAATAATTTGGAATTATATGTAAGGAAGTCAATGCGCAAATCACAACTAGTAAGGGTGATTACAGAGCATATGATAGATAACAATATCTTAGATGAAGGCACGTTAAACTAACTACCAGTATAAACACAGGAGTTATCCCAAGTTCAATTTCAACTTGAGAAACTTAAAACTGAAGCTGAGAGGGAAAACGTGAGTATCGTAGCTGAAAGAGAAAAAGCGAGAAATGAAGCTGAAATCGAAAGATCTAGAGTCGAACAGTAGACTCAGTTAAATAGTGAAGCAATTATCAAAGCAGGTTAGGCTAGTACTGAACTTTAATGAAGCGGAAGTAGTCTGACATTTTTCGCATTTCGAAAAAGTTGCTTTTAATTTGGAGTGGCCTATGACAAAATGGCCGATGTTACTACAGACTGTGCTAAAAAGTAAAGCTCAGAAAGCATATGCCTCCCCGTCCGTAGAAGACTGTAGTGGTTTATAATATTGTGAAATCAGCCACCCTTAAAATATATGAATTAGTAACTGAAGATTACTATCAAAGGTTCAGGAAGTTATGGAAAACCGACAGAGAAACTTACGTCCAGTTTTCGAGTGAAAAGGAAATTTACTTTGACAGGGGGAGCCAGTCGAAAAATATCGGAGATCATGATAGATTAAGGCGACTAATTCTAATAGAAGAATTTAAAGAATGTGTTCCTGAAAACATAAAAATATACCTCGAGGAAAGAGAAATAAATACTATATACGAAATGGCTACTCTTGCGGATGAATATGTATTAACCTGGAAGTGGTCCTGATCCAAGACATGGGGCTAATTCGGGTCCGAGTTTTCAGTCGGAACAATCATACGGTTCTAATAGGTCACTTACCTCATATACACGTGCAAGTACGAACTTAAGTGGCACACATCTGAAAAGAGATAATTCCCAGATCTCGGCAATAAACAAACGGGGTCGGAAGCTCCCAATGTGCCAATATTGTAATAAAGTCGGGCACATTGAGTCGAATTGTTGGACCAAACAAAACAAGGTGTCAAAGACATTAAGCCAAAATAAACTCCAGGGGTTAATTTCTTATAATCGTAGAATATGTCGGGTAGAATATCTGTTGTTGGAGATGTGAGGGAAGAATACAGGCCATTTGTGTCGGGTTGATCTGTTTCGCTTATAGGCGATACCACTAGAAAGATACCCATCAAAATTTTACGAGATACGGGAGCTACGCGGTCCCTAATGTTGAAGAGTTCTCTGCCGCGGGGGTCGAATTCAGCCATCGGCGAATTTGTTGCTATACAGAGTGTCAGTAGTGAATTTGTTAGTGTCTCAGAACCAATTGTTGTTGGTGTCGTTCCTAGACTTGTCTATGAAAGGCGTATCTATGTTGCTAGGAAAAGAGCTAGCTGGTGGGAAGGTAACTATCCATTCCAAAGTAGTATTAGAACCGCGGTCACTTCCGATAGAAACAGAGAAAGTGAAACAAGAAAACCCGGGGATATTTCCTTCATGTGCCGTGACTCGGACACAGTCCAAGGGAAAAGATAAAGAAGATTTTGCGGGGCAAGCATTGAGATAATCAACCTGTCTCAGACCATTTTAAATCACGATATAGATTTTAAATGTCATTCTGATAGTTTCAAGAAACAGAATAGTGTTGGTAATATAGAGCCCGCTGTATGTGTTTTCCTATCAAGGAGACAACTCGGGATAGAACAAGGGAGAGATCCCGAAATTACTCTAGTTTTTAATCACGTATTACCAAAAGAAGAGTTGGAGAAATTTCAAACAGGTTACTTTGTTGAAAACAATGTGATGATGAGGAAGTGGAGACCTTCACATATCCCAGCTTCGGAAGCGGTTTCTTACAACATGGCGGACTTCAACTTCTATCAGGAGGAATCAGAAGATACTCCGGAAGACAATTTATATTTAAAATATGGATTGGAAGGTGGAAATTGTGGCAAATATTTCTGTTCGGAATTAACTTTATGTCACTTCAGAAGCTAGAAAAATGTATTGATAGCGACAATGCATTTAGCCCGCAGTTGATAGCAAGAGGAATTCTAGAAACTATATGCAGCAGGCAGCGTTGAAGAGGACTCCATTGCTGTCCCACGGACCATGGTACGCATTTTAAGTGACTAACCGTTATTTATGATCTGGTAGAACAAGTTCTTCGTGTGACAATGTACTGTCAAGAGAACAGGAAGTTCTTCCCAAATGCTATCGCTACTTACATTCTTCCTCTTGATGTGAAATACCCCAGTGAAAATGATAACCAGGTTGCTCTGGTTGTACTTTTGGAGTGGGAATTAGTTGAAAAAGTTGACGTTGAGTACCAGGTGGTACGGTTGTTATTGTACCTTGCTGGTCCCGGAAATACTGATGAATTCCGTACAGAAGCTACTGCATCAATGTGAAAGATGGAATCCTTACCTGTCCGGAAGATGACAATGTTTGTTTCTAGCTTACTCAACTCAAATATGTTATATGGATATGATAAAGCACTAAAGGAAAAAAAATGACCCTATATAAGTGGTTCATAGATCCACGCTTGCACCCAAATCAGATGAGGATAGAGATGTTCTTTCCACTAATACGTGGTATCCCGTTATAGACTTTCGAGATAAGTTGAAAAAGATTGTTATGTTATGTTGGAGTCTGGCATAACAAGCAGATGATCTTGACATACGCTACATTAAAGGTGTTGACAATGTGTGCGCTGACACCTTATCTGGTATGTAGCATAATCACTATTTTAAGAAAAATAGCTATGTTTGTTTTTTTTTAGGTGGGAGAGTGTGATAGGGCCCTCAGCGTTAACTGTTAAATCAGACGTACAATGAATTTAATAAGAGACGTACTGTCTTTGTGTTTCTTCTTCTTCTTCTTCTTCTTCTTCTTCTTCTTCTTCTTCTTCTTCTTCTTCTTCTACACTTTTGTTTGGTTTTACTACCTATCTGGACAGAGTAGTGTTTCGGCTAAGAAATGAGAAGAAGGGAATTAAGGGTCGCTTGACAACAAACAAAATGACCCCCTAAAAAAGTGAGTAAGAATCGGTCGACTGCGGAACATACGTGACATACATCACCAAGTGGGATTTTGATATTATAACTTTAGTTACTCTGTGGTCTCCAACGACAACAGTTTGCGAGAAAAATAGACTCTCATGATGTAATCGTAAGTGATGAGTAATACACCCACAAACCTATTCTATTACTTGTTGCGTAAGGAATAAGGAAATTTCGTCTCAGAGATCTTGGATGTATTTGACTATTTAATGGGTAAAAGATAAGGAAGATCATACCCAAAGAAATACAAAGAAATTATCGTACTTTAATCTTGGAAGCTATCCAAGTAACCAGAAACAGAACACAAATATTATTCCGGAATCTTATATTTTATATTGAGAAAAAAACAAAACAAAAAAAAACGACTTCTGTGAGCATTCTACAGCAACTTTGTCATTACGATCATTCCTGAAACACAAACGTTTGAACTGACATCCAATATCAGTTAAGAGTTCTCTTATTAATTGCACATCTGTCACTCCATACTTTCCCCATATTTTGTGTTTTGTTATATAAAATTTGTTTACAAATGTTAATCGTGTGTTTGTTGTTAGTCGGTAACTGTTCGTGTGTTCCTATCTGAGCGAACAAACCTTTTTTTTTCTTCTCTTTTTTAAACCTGTGGTTCATGTCTTAATATGTTGCAAATTCGTGACAAGATATATTTTATTTATATCAGAATTTTCACACGGTGGGTTAATACATATTCTTGGAGTAAGCCAACTTAGGCATAAAATCTGGTTTGCTGAAAGTGATCCGAATTAGGATCGAACCCTTTTAAAAATGTTAATTTTCATACTTTTACCTAACAGTACATACTTTTAATCAATATGATTTTGTCGAGGCTCATTAAAATTAACCATCAAGAAAATATCCCTCTGTAAGCTCAGAATAAAAGAGGTGGATCAGTAAATCCGTAGGTGAATTTCGATCTGATCATTTCAATTTTTGATCTTCATTCGCTACTGGATTAAATATATAGACACGGAAGATAGGATTATGTTGGTTATTTGATTTTTTTTCCTCTGTCCCACTTGTCTTCAGTATGTCATATGAGTGTCAAATTCTCCAAACCTTCTTTCCTTTGTCCATTTTACTTTCGGTCTGTCCAGTGAGTATCAAATTTTCCAAGTCCTCTTTCCTCGTTATGTATTACATAGAATTCAAATGTCGCTTTCTGATTCGCAGTATAATGGTTCTTTTTTCTATTTCCTTAAAACTTCCTTGCTGTTCACATG
The DNA here is from genome assembly GCA_903632075.3 of Acanthosepion pharaonis. Taxonomy (NCBI): domain Eukaryota; kingdom Metazoa; phylum Mollusca; class Cephalopoda; order Sepiida; family Sepiidae; genus Acanthosepion; species Acanthosepion pharaonis. The sequence goes on along the minus strand of CAHIKZ030000990.1, from coordinate 1,764,240 downwards.
CTCCCTCTATGGTAGCATCCTTCTGTAGAACCACATTTGTGTTGTCTCGTCTGTTCTTCATCACTGAGAAAATTGTCCATCTTTCACTGTCATAGATAAATGTTATTTCGCTGTTCAGTATTTTTTTGTTTTTAATGATCTTTTCCTGTTTCTTAATACATACTTTAGCTTTTGGAAGGCATCTTGTGCTGTTTCAATGCGCCTTCGCGTTTCTGTCACATGTTCTTCTCTTGTTGCTGGATAGTTAAATTTGTAAAATAGTTAAATATGTTCTTCAGTCAGTCAGTCAAGTGCCATACGTACTACATGCAGGGCGATCATGTCTCTTTCGATTCATGATTGACTAGGCAGAAGATTTTCCTGCGGTCGGTCGCTGTTTCTTTCTGCGGTAGACTGGTTACCAACCAAGGCTATAAGACCCAGTCTGTCCTGCTATTCAAGGAAAAGAGATGTATCCGTACCATTTTCAAGGGTATTTGTGCGTAAGAGAATTTAACAAATCCGACTGGAATTCAAACTCGTCTCTCTGAGTTCTCATCCTACGCCGATACCTATTGCACAACAACGATTGATTCTAGTGTCTTCAATTCTCGATTCTCTCTTTTGCATATATTTTGTCTTACAATTGATGTCTTTACATTCTAAGAAATATGAATACGTATAAGTTCTCAGGTTAAGAAAATAACAAAAATAGACAATTCTTAATCAGAACAATAAGAAATTTTAACAGATGTCTCGGATTTTAGTAAAACCTTGTCAGTAAATTTAATTATAGTAGGCATATTTGTGTGTTTGTTTGTTTGTTTAGTGACATATCAACACCTTATGGGTCATTTAATGTCGAAATTTAATTTTCTTGAGAACATTAGTAATTTATTTTGCAAAAATTGATTGCTGCTAAATCTTTTTTCAAAAACGCATAGCTGGTAATTTTTTATTTTACAAAAAATGTATTGCTGGTAATATTTTTTAAATTTGGGCTTTTTACAAAAAATGTATTGCTGGTAATATTTTTTAAATTTAGGCTTTTTACAAAAAAATGTATTGCTGGTAATATTTTTAAATTTAGGCTTTTACAAAAAAATGTATTGCTGGTAATATTTTTTAAATTTAGGCTTTTTACAAAAAATGTATTGCTGGTAATATTTTTTAAGTTTAGGCTTTTTACAAAAATGTATTGCTGGTAATATTTTTTAAGTTTAGGCTTTTTACAAAAAAATGTATTGCTGGTAATATTTTTTAAATTTAGGCTTTTTACAAAAAATGTATTGCTGGTAATATTTTTTAAGTTTAGGCTTTTTACAAAAAATGTATTGCTGGTAATATTTTTTAAGTTTAGGCTTTTTACAAAAAATGTATTGCTGGTAATATTTTTTAAATTTAGGCTTTTTACAAAAAATGTATTGCTGGTAATATTTTTTTTAATTTTTTTTTTTTTTTTTTTTTAACAAAAACTGTATTGCTGTTAATATTTTTTTTTAATTTATATTTTTAACAAAAAAATATAATGCTGGTAAGAATTTGTTTTTCTTTTTTCTTTTCTTTTTTTTTAAGCATATCACCCCCAAGCAAGGTGGGAGTGCCACTAGCACCCGATAGGTTACAGAGAGTGAGAGCAAGAGTAAAGAGGGGTGTTTGGGGAAAGGATAAAGAGAAGGACGTTATATAGCTTGGAGAGGACTGGAGCCAGTTAAGGAGTACATTTCTTCAGGACTACGTCTGGTATCCTGTTCCCGCCACTAGCCTTATGGGAGTCTAATTCTGAGACAATGTCTAATACCATCAATGCGGTTATGTTCATCTCACTCAATAGAGCCTCAGTTCTAGGAGTGGGTAATCTGGTTGAATTGGATGAGAATTTACGAGTAAAGCATTCAGCCTTATCAGCTGAGGAAGTCAGGACCTCAAATTGATTGAATAGAGGAGGTATTGTGGATTTGCAGTTGTTCAGTACACTCTTGCAGAGCTGCCAATAATTTTTAGAACCAAACTTGCGAGATGCAATACGTCGTTTCATTCTTTCAGCAAATAGTAACCTAGCTTCATTGAGGACACGCTTGCACTCATTACAGGCAGAGGCAAAGAAACATCTGTTGCAATCAAACATGTCGCTTCGGTACAGACGGAGGAAATGATTTCTCTGGGCAATAGCAGCTGCGCAAGCATCTGAGAACCAAGGAGATGAGCGTGATTTAACTTTATATTTTCTTACTGTGATGAAAGCTTCGATGCCAGCTTTTATCCAGGAGGAGACCCAAGACGCATATTTTTTTAAGGGGGTGATTAAAAACCATATTCCAGTGCATGTCGCGAAGGAAATCACTGAACGAGTTCTAGTTTGCTCGTTGATAACAGAAAGATATTCTGTTAGTAGGAGGTTCTTTGCTGGGGGAGGAGTAGAAGGAGATGTTAACAGACACTACGGCAGGATCAGAGTTGCCAAGACGGCAGAGCTGCGTGGTACGACAAAGGTCAGGGATGGAGGTAAAACAGAGATTGAGAAGGGAAACATTGCCGTCAGGGTTACTGCAGAAACGCGTAGGAAAGTCAACCACTTGTGTGTGAGATTGTGTGATTGAAAAGTTAAGGGTTTGTATGCCAGCGAGGTCAGTTACAGAGTGTTTAATCCACATGTTATGGTGGGCGTTAAAGTCACCGAACACGAATATGTGTGTAAACAGGTGTAGAGAGATGGCCTTGTCTATATTATCGGAAATGGTATCGAGTACACCAGTCTTGAGAAGAAGGAGAACGATAGAGATAGAAGAGATAGCTTACAGAATTGAGGAGAGATAGACGGAGACATATATATGAATGGTCTGGAGATTCAAGAAAGAGTTCCCTAGCCAGTGGTAGATGGTCCCGGGGGTAAGCTCCCAGGCCATGCATGTGGATTTTAGAGTCCTTTCTAAAGAGAGGAAGGTAACCGGGAATCGAGAAATCAAAGGAGGAAATTGACGAGTTAAGGTTGGTCTCGTGGAGACTTTTCAACGAGGAATGATTCCACACTGCAAAAGTTGGTTCGAATGCCACGGATGTTGGAAAAGGAAATGTTAAAAGGTTTAGGTGATTTATTTACGGCTAGTTTAGTTTTTTATGGTTTATGGTCATGTTGAGTTATGCTGGTAATGAAAAGGCCTAAAGTAATAGTAGCAGAAGGTTATCGTATGTGACATGGACAGGAGGTGGCACAGACTACAACCTAATTTGGCCTCAGTATTGCCCACAGGAGGTGCATGCAGGGACACCCTCCCATGCGCGATATTATGCAGCTATTGATCAGAACAGCCGCTCAAGACGCTACGCAAGAGTTAGGGCTCCTAAATACCAGTTGGGAACAGCAACCAGAGAACTATCAACCCGGTACCCCTCTGTATGAAGAGACGTTGCCACAGACCGCACACATCACAGGAGATTCCACGACAGTACTACTACGGAGACCAGAGAAAAGGGAAAAAATCGAGAATCCCTTCCTAAACAGGAAACAAGGGATAAGTCACACTACCTCCGTTCAAGTGAAGCGGGTTGAGTATCGACCGGGCGATAGGCAAGTCTATCTACTCCTATTATATATATATATATATATATATATATATATATACATGCACAAACACACACAAAATCAAACAAAAAAGACAAACAAACAGCATATAAGAAGTTCATGAACAACATGCGTGGCACTCAGAATTGAAACCGAAATATATAGTTTCAACTTGACTTAAGTACCAACATGCACTCCTTGAATACAAACACCCCTCGTCCGTGAGCCTGGAAATTCTCATACCGGCTATTATTTGCATGAGTCAGCAAAGAAAAGAAAATCAGTGAACTAATATTCAAAGTTTTCAGAAAGGAGGAAGACTAAATTCACTTCAATTAAAAAAAAATTCATAAAAAAAATTTCATAAAAAAATGGTACCAACAAAAAAAGGAATAGGTAAATAAGATTAAGACTAAAATTCAAAGACGTAAATGCAAAGACAACAGGCAACGACATTTTTTTTGAGTCTGGAAATTCTAATGCCATCCATTATTTGCATGAGCCAGCAAAAAAAAAAAAAAAAAAAAAAAAAAAAAATTTCAAAGACCTAATATTCAAAGTTTTCAAAGGGGGGAAAGTCTAAATTCACTTCAATTAAAAAAAGTGGAAGAAAAATTTCCTAAAGAATTTACAAAAAATGCATTGCTGTTAATGTTATTTTTTATTTGTTTTTTACAAAAAATGTATTGGTGATAATATCTTTTTAAATTTATTTTTTTACAAAAAAAGTTATTGCTGGTAATATTTTTTTAATTTATTTTTTTACAAAAAATGTATTGCTAGTAACATTTTCTTCTACAAAAATATATTGCTGGTAATCTTTTTAATATGAAAATGTATTGCTGGTATTTTTACTATAACATTTTTTATACTTTTAACCTCCGCACCTTTTGGATCCGGAGTTAAATCTGAATGAGTGAGTATTCTTCAAAAGCATATATATATATATATATATATATATATATATATATATATATATATATATATATATATATATATATAATGTGTCCGAAAAAGAAAGAAAGAGAATGTGATCAATAAATAAATGTTTCATGTGGTGATGCATTAGATACTTGATCTTCTTTCGGAAATAACCTATTTCAATATATTTGATACGTTTCTCTTCTTTTAGGACTCTAAACATCTACTGAAAATGTCACTTAAATCGCTCTCGGCACCCTTGAAATACAAGCCGGACATACAAACTGAATATTCCTCCATTACAGCATGATTTGATTGCTTGTTTTTATCATTGAGCTATCGCTACCGTTCTTGGATTTGAGCCAAAACAACTGCAGCCAAACAACGAGATGTTACACGAGATTCTCATTTTAATTAAGTTTCTCAAAATACTCTCTTTCTCCTTCTCCCTTCACTCATTTTTTCTTTCTCTCCGTCCGTTCAAGTTTTTGCCTCATACCTTTGGCATACATGACCAATTGGCGTAGCCCTTGAATTAAGTTTTACTTCTGAACTCTAAGCGACTGAATGACTTTGATGAAATGTATTTGTAGAGAATATCAGAAGGTCTTGTTCAGACTTGTGAATTGACATCAATGCTCTTGCCTCGATCCATTTTAGATGATGTACGCTGAGTGTTAAAAGCAAAAGAAAAGAAAAATATATTTACCAATTCAGCACATGACATGAAGACTGACCATTTGATATATTCTAATAAAGTCAGACGGAGGCTTACGCATTCTTGCGTTCTCTCTTCTGACTTGTGTTAGATAGTCATTTTGAAAGTTCTTAATCGCTAAAGGATTAGCTTTAGTCCAATACTATTTTAGTGACATTGCTGACTACATCTTCACTATTAAACAGGAAAAACGATTTTAAATCACAGCTATTTCTTTAAGTTAATCTTGCAATTCGTAATTCTAGATTGATAAGAATTGCAGTTAGATATTTGGTCAGAGCCACACACATATGCAGAGAGAGAGAGAGAGAGAGAAAGAGAGAGAGAGAGAAAGAAAGAAAAACAGACAGAGACAATAGATAGATAAGGACAGAGAATTATACTTACAAACACAAAGACAGACACACACACACAAATATACAGATAGATAGATAGATAGATAGATAGAGAGAGAGACAGAGACAGAGACAGGATCGTGAGAGTGAGACAGAGAGTGACACACACGAAAAGACAGAGACACGCATATACAGTGAGAGAGACACATACAGAGACAGAAGCGATATATATATATATATATATATATATATATAGAGAGAGAGAGAGAGAGAGAGAGAGAGAGAAAGAGTGAAAGATAAAGATAAACAGATAGATATAGAGAGTGAGTGAGTTAATCACAGCGTCCGTTGGCAAACAGAATGGTTTCAGTTCCCTACAAAAGCTGAAAACTTATTACGTACCGCACATTTATATTTATGCTATAGTGAGATAACAATTCTAGAAATTTAATCAGAGATTAATCATAAGATATTTTTTCAGTAAACTTATTTCATTTTAGATTTGGCATTTGGCACAGATTCATTAGGTCAAAAAAAAAGTGTAAACGAATTTTGTATGAAAGACTTCAAATTGGAAGATATTTTTAATAAAATAGTCGAATTTCACATTAGAAATAAATCAAACCAATTCAAGTACGAGTTGTCAGGCCGCATAGTCAAACACTCCGCTGTTTTACCATCAAGCTGTAACAGAAAGTTCGTAAATAAAGGACCTTTGGCGGGTTGGATATACACATGTACACGAATTTTCGTAACATTGCGATGTCCGTTCGCAAATAAAGATCCGCTTTCTTGCTTTATCTTCCTGTCTTGCTGTTGACTCGCCGGATGTATCTTAAACGCAAAAGCAGCATTCAACGATAACAGTCGAACACGAATCAAAATTATCGCTACAATCACAGTTTATTACGGTCAGTCTGCCGCCTCATTTGACATGCGACTCTAGTAGAAGGTCAAATGCTAAATCACAGTCAGCAGAACTTGGCATCGAATCACTGCCGCTCAAAACATCGAATGAGTCAATTTTCGCGTGAACAATGTCGTCGCCTATCTATTTAATATATGAAGCGCTATTTTTATGGCCGGCGTGGTACGGAAACAGAACGTCAGGATGACTCATAATGAGCGGACGACAAATAATGATCGCCTGGCAGAGTAAATGAGCGGCCAGCGAAATTGATGTGATCAGAACTAGCTCCGCGAGAAAGGATTGATGGGTAATAGCTGTAAAGACTTGATTTCAAGCCATGTCAGAGTCAGAAGTGATCGTCGCAAATTGATCCCTCGCTCTCTTCAGGATCAACTTGGCATAAAGGAAAAAAAAATCAGACACTGCTCGTGATCTTCAATCAAACATTCTGTCGACGAGGCCAAGGTTTTACTCTATACTAAGAATATTGTATTTGAGCCAATTACTGAAACAGCTTGGCAGTTCAAATATTAGGATGAGCAGGCTAAGAGGTCAGGATTTACATTCCAATACCAATTAAGTGACATTCAGGAATATGCGTTAACAAAGAGGAAGAATTGTGGTGTCAAACCAGAGAAAAAATTCTTCAATCGCGCGTTTGAAGAATGTGTTACTTCTCTGTGATAAAAATAGCAGTCATATATTTAATAGTGTTATCAACCATTCTACAAAATGTCGAATTGTTCCGAATTTTGATGCTGAAATACCAGTTAATATAGGACACGTTTTAGCCCCGCATTTTGAGAATCGATGTGTCGTATCCATTCAGTAGGTTAGCGATTATGGCTATCCACGGTTTCCAGTCTTCTGTAGCTCTTAGTAAATTTTGTCTTTTTGTTATCTTTCCTAAATCCTGTTCAGCTATCCATTTGCATAAGCTTGTTAGGTAAGCTAGGCGCCATTTTCCTCTGTCCATCTTGCCTTCAATATGTTCCGTGAGTGACTTTATATGTCCTAGGAAATTCAACTGTCTCTTTCTGATGAACTCCTTTTTGATTCCATTTTCTCTAAAATTTCGTCGTTTCTCACATGTTCAGTCCATGGTATTCTCAGCAACCTTCTGTAGAATCTCATTTCTGTTGCTTCAAGTCTCTTTTCACACAATTCAAAACGGTAGTAAAATAATAAAAGTATTTTTTATAGAAAATCATTCTTTTTTTAACAAATATTGCATGCACGCATTTTTGTTTTGTTTTTGTTTTCTCCGATTCGTTTTTTTTATTTAAAGAAAGATTTGAACATGGTCTCTTTCCGCTGGAAAATACAGAAAGTTACTTTCCTTAGTTTCTTGTGAAAGGCACATGCTAATTCTAAAATCTATTGAAAAATTGGAAATTTATTTTTAGATTGATATTTTGTCCTCATTTTCTGTATTAAGTACTGTATCTTCCATTAGTATTAATTATTCTTTTCTATGCGGTGTATGTTCATGGATCTCCACAGCGTTCAGTCCTCTGTAGCTCTTAGTAAACGTTGTCTTTTTTTCATAATTCCTCTTCTTCATCTGTGAGGAGATTATCCAGCATTCACTGCCATATAAGAGGACCAATATTACATAAAAAGATGTAGCAGTAAAAAGAGAATGAATCCAATACATTTTCATACATTTTATAACTAAAAAATTAACAAAAGAGAGAAATATATTAGCGGGTCTTCTTCTATGTGCTGTGTCGCTTTAGAAAGTTGATGGCTCTCCACAATTTCCTGTCCTTAAATTTTGTCTTCTAAAACTTGTTCTGCCATCCATTTACTCAATCTTGACAGGTAGGTTTTGCGTTGTTTTCCTTAGTCCATCTTACCTTTAGTCTGTCCTGTGATTATCAGTTTTTTCAAATCCTCTTTTCTCATTATGTGTCCGAGAAATTTCACCTGTCTCTTCCTGATGTTGAGTATAAGTTTCATATTTGTTTCCATTTTCTCTAAAACTTTTGTTTAGTCCATGGCATTTTCAGCATCCTTTTGTACAACCACAATTCTGTTGCTTCAAGTGTCTATTTCACATGTGAGGAAATTGTTCAGCATTCACTGTCATATAGGAGAATACATTAAAACTCAGAGATTAGGAATAGCGTGTGTGTGTGTGTTTGTGCGTGTGCGTGAGTTCAGTTTGAAGTCGGACGACCGGCTGACCGGCTGATCGGTTGAACATTCTGCCTTCGGGCGGGGAGGAACCCGAACGAGGCTACACCGAAGGCTGGAGTCTCTTTCGGGGAGGTAAACCGATCCTGAACCCGTTTATACGGGTTCAAAGGGCATATTTTTGGCCGAGCCCACGGGCTCGAAAAAAATCCCACATTAAACCGACCTTGTGCCGCATGATGCCCTCGTGTGTGTGTGTGTGTGTGGGGGGGGGTGACTAAATACCGTGCGTGTGTTCGGTTGCCAGTCGCCCGGTGGAAAGATATTACCCAAGCTAGGACAAAGGCGGGTATTTTTTTTTAATCATTTCATTCTAAGCAAGGCAATAAAACTACTAAGACACACGGGTTTACTGAGTATCAAGGAATATGAGAAAAAAATAAATTATTAAGAGAGAACAATAAAAGAACAGGAATTAAGAAGACAGCAGATAAAGATTGACATTGTTGACATTGCATTAAAATTTTTGAAGATCAAAATTGACTGGTTGGCTAGAAACAAGCGAGAAGTGCGAGAGTTTGAACTGTTAACATAAATCTTACGGTTACAATTTAACTATTAAATGATTAAACCTAGCTGCCATTCGTGAAGTACAAAAAAAAAAAAAAAGGAAAAAAGAAAGCTTACCGGAACAGTCACCATGAAAATATTTATAGAAAAGTCTAGGCTAAGTTATAAAGATGACTAAAGCCGATATTCCAGGTTAGGACCGATAACATTGCAGATTATTTTTTTGATTTTATCAAGAATCTCTTAACAACGCTGCTACAACATGAAGCAAAAGAAATAAAGAGAGAGAGAGAGAGAGAGAGAGAGAGAGAGAGAGAGAGAGAGAGAGAGAGAGAGATATTATTTCGAGCGTTTATATTCCTTAAATGGCGTTACCTAGCAGCATCTTGGCAGAACAAATGTGGGTAGTCCCTACAGTCAGATAGGGTTTTAATTTAATCCAAACGAAAAAAAAATAGGCTCGTTAGATAGAATATAGGACTGAATACTTTCAGAGCATCACTAAAGAAGCTATATGCCTCGAAAAGAAAGAAAAATAAAAGTACATAAATGACCTGAAGCTATGAATGCCATTAAGCGACATCAAGTTACAAGGCCAATTGAGATAATCTGTTGTCTTGCTTTCTTTTTACGGACATTTTTCAGATTACATTTTTAAAAAGTAATCGGAAAAAAATGACACTAAAAAGGAAAGAAGATTGCCGTTTAGCTGTTAAATTACAAGGGGAAAAGTTTCCAGAGAGATTTTCTAAGTGATTTGATGAAGAAAACGATGTCGCTTTCAAGCATGTATAAATAAAAAGAAAAAGTTGTAAGAGTTATGTCCCTTGTCTCTAGGGAAAGTACAGCGTGCCTTGTTTCATAAAATAATTACATTTTTTCAGGCTTAATTACCAGAGTCAAAGTGTAAGTATGTATATATATATATATATATATATATATATATATATATATATATATATATATATATATGAATGTGTGTCTGTATATATGTGTGCGAATTCGTATGTACAAACATACATATATGTTACAATTTACACCCGTATACGCACATACACGAACTCACAACCATACACACAAACACTTGCAGATACAGTAGGAGGAAATAAATATTCGTACACCATGAATTTTTTTTAATTATCATAGTTATAACTTAGGAAAAAACTTAAAATCTAAACAATATTTCTACACCATTGCATAATGCTACAATATGCAAAAAAAAAATACAATTAGAAAACTTTGTTATAAATGCAATTACGTGTTATTTATACAATTTCGTCGTGAAAAAAGTATTCGTACAAAATATGTCTTTAATATCATAAATTACCTTTACATAATTCTTTGTAAGATTTTGCTAGATTCTTCCAATTATTTTATTACTGGAACAATCTAGAACATTCTGCAATTCATTTCTTATATAAGGTTATCTCCTCACACAAATTATACACAATAATTATCATCATGGGGAAAGGCAAGGAACTATCAAATTCGAAAAAAGAATTGATCATCAAACATTGGAAGGAAGGCAAAAGCTATAGGAAAATAGCAGATATCCTGAATATACCATTTACTATTATTAGTTCCGTTATTGTTAAGTATAAAAAGGTGAAAACTGTTGAGAACAAATCCAGACCTAGTGCACCACGCAAGAATTTCTCGCAGATCAATGAGAAGAATTCAGCACAAAATTCAAGAAAATCCAATGACTATTCGGAGAGAAATACAGGAAGAATTAAAAGCATCAGGTATTATTGTTACGAAGCGAACAATAAGCAATGTACTTCATAGAAGTCAATTAAGATCGCTTTCTCCAAGAAAAACACCACTACTATTGAAGAAACATAGGTATGTCCGGTTAATATTTGTTCATGAGCATAAGAATAAACCTGAATCATTTTGGGAAAAATGTTTTTATGGACAGATGAAGCAAAAATTGAACTATTTGGGCGTAATTCAAGGAATCATGTTTGGAGAAAAGACGGCACAACCTTTGCACCGAAGAACACAATCATAACGGTGAAATTTGGTGGTTGCAGTATCATGGTTTGGGGATGGTTAGATATAATCGATGTTAGAATGAATTCAAAAATATACCAAGATGTTTTGAAATCTAATTTATTTGGGTCAGTAGTAAAGCTTGGACTCCCAAATGAATGAGTTTTGCAACAAGATAATGGCCCTAAACATACAACTAAATCTACGAAAAAATGGCTTAATGAAGACAATATCAATACACTCGAATGGCCATTACAGACTGCAGTCTTGAATCCAAGCTAATTTAACTGTTCCAAAAAACATTATGGACCTAAAGAAAATATGCAAAGAAGAATGGAGTAAAATACCAACGGAAACTTGCAAATCATTGATTAAAAGCTACAAAAAGAGACTGATTTCTGGTGAATTGAGTAAGGGATTATGCTACAAAGTATTAAATAGGTATTATAATTTTGTACGAATACTTTTTTCGCCTTCAAATTTTTTAATTTCATTAATATAACAAATTTTTCTGACTATTTTTAATATTGCAGCATAGTATACAAATACTGTATGTATGATACAATTATCTAATAAAATCTATGTTAAATAGCAAAATTGATGGTGCCCAAATATTTCTTATCCTGTTTTATATATATATATATATATATATATATATATATATATATATATATATATATATATATATGTATATAAATAAACAATGTTTGTTTAAATGCAAACTTGTAAAACCCTATACGCTTCCACACACAGACCTACGTTCGCACATATATACACGCACATACACCTCCTATATACATATATACAGGCTGTGATCATAAACCCCATATATATATATATATATATATATATATATATATATATATATATAGTAACCTGGATATAGAAAAACCGGATATAAGAGACTTCTTCTCCGGTCCCGACAACTCTTATATCCGGGTTACACTGTATATATATAATCGGATAGTATGCGTTCAAAAGCACTATTCGAACTTTGTTTGACCAGGTCCTATATAGCACGTCAGATCTAATGATTGTTTCGTCTGTTTCGTACGAATCCTACCGGAGGACGCATATTTTTTTAACAAAATTTCCTGAAATGTTTAGGCCGGTAGATGGAAATAAATAAATATACAGTTTAATAAATAAATAAATAAAAACAGTGCATCAACTCAAATATGAGTATCCATAAAAAATGTAACATTTAAACAAACAAATTAAAAATATAGATACGTACATGAAGGTACATGAATATGATCGAAACTTAATATAGACATTTTTTAAATATAAAATGTTCCTTGTTAATATACCCAATTCAGTGGTGAATATTAATCAAACAGATAAAGAAACGATGCAATGAAAATATTAGATCAAAATAGACCTAATAACTGCGTCAGGCTACGAAATTATTGATCTACCCTATTATGCGTATTTTACATGCATGCATGTGTGTATTTGCGCGCGAACTGTGAGTGTGTGTGTGTGTATGTGTATATGGAAATTCTAGAGATTCATCATAGATATGTTGTTGTGTGCATTTAATACATGTTTTAAACTATATATGTCTTTAATTAGGAGTTAATTCCAACTGTACTGCTGCGTTGATGAAATGAGTATCGAGGCGGAAAAGAGGAAACGATTTGAGGAAAGCCCGTTGGGTAGGAACAAAGGTCATAAAGTGTTGAATAACAGAAGCACTAAAGAAATTATGTTCTTTGATGATTTTATTTTATTCTTTCAACACAAGGCCTTCATATACTACAAGAACTGGTCAATTATCAATCATCAGGTTCAGACACCCACGAATTACAGTTTTTCATATTTCATATCATTCATGGCAATCCTTTGAATTTATTTATTTTCATTTTACGCGTTTTGGTGGGAGAGGTATCTCCAAATTTTTCAGTCATGGCAGTTTTGTTTATTATTATTATTATTATTATTATTATTATTAGTACTAGTAATAGTAGTAGTAGTAGTAGTATTGAGCAGCGTGCCAACAAAGTGATGCTGGGATACAAATATACAATGGCCAATATACCCTAAATAACAACCAGTCTGTTTAGGGTGTACCAGGCACATTATTATTATTATTTTATTATTTCCTTTTGATTTCTGTTGTATACTCATTTCCTTCCGGGTCCCAACTAGTGACCTATGGTCAGCAATAGCATCATGACATTTTTTACTGAGCATTTTTGCAAAAAAAAAAAAAAAAAAAAATAGGTAGCCTAAGATCACACACATTTTACATAGATAAAGCTCTTCGGAAAGCGTGAGTTGTACTTGTGACTATATTTTTTTGTATTTCTTTAAGGTATTGACTACCAGAGATCCCTTCAATGAATCTATCAAAACGTTTACCAATAAACTACAACTGGAATTATTGATGTCCTCATGCGTCATATTTTTTAGATTTTCATTTCAAGATCCTTGTATTTTGATAGATATTTTTTGAAGATCTTCAAAGATACATTACAATCTGCAGGGACTGCCATGTCATATACAGGCTGTGATCATAAACCCCATATATATATATATATATATATATATACAGTGTAACCCGGACATTATGTTTTTGTGGTCATTTGGGGCGATTTTGGGGCGATTAGCTTTGATTGTTCTGTGTGTATTGTAAAGACCTATAAAATTATCACAGGTCATATGTCTGTAACCGAGTCTGGTTGGTGTTCATACCAGTTTCCTTCCGTAAAATTGCAGATATTGGCCCATTCTTTTATATCCACTGATTATAAAACGCGGCATAACATTCTGGATTGTTTCTGGATATTTATAACAGAATCTGCATTTCGGGTTAACACAATTTTCCATTATCTATTTAGCAAGCATTCGTTCTGTGCAACAAGTATAAAACCTTCTATTTCAGCTTTTAATCCTACACTACATAACCATTGATAGGTACGGGGTTTGTCGACATCATCTTGTTTGGTACAGACAGAAAATTTGACATGAAGGGGCTTATCTTGCCATCGTTTCTGCATTTGGTAAATTGCAGTTACTTTTGCTTTCTTTTTTAGTTTTTTTTAGCGCTGCAACAGGTGTATTATGGTTTATTTGCACTTCTTCATCCATTTGAAAAATCCATTTTGAATTTATCTTCCTTTATTACTGAATAAAGTTTCTTATTTCTTTTATGTTCTTTGACACAGATCATCATCCAGTTTTCTGCAGTTTCCAGGTATCTATGAAAACGGATTGTCGTAGTTTTGTAAAACAGTTCTAGTTGAACTATTCCTCTGCTCCATTCGGATCTGGACACATACGGACACTCAACATTAATCCTAGGAAGATGTATGTGGTAGCTAGTGAGAAGCTTTCTGGCTTTGAAATCCATTTGTTTAATATCAGCTATGATCCAGTTAAGGCTGTTGAAACTGTATTGTAACATAGGGTTAGTCAAAGGGTTTATGGCTGATGTTATGTTTTGTGAATTCGACTCGGTATTTAACATCAGACGCACACGCCTGTAGTATTCTTTTCTTACTTTCTCTCTCATTTGGGTATTTTGCATTCCATTTCTTTCGCTGACTTTTAGGTATTTATAGGCATCTTCTTGTTCGAGTTCCCTCATCTTTGTTACAAAATCTAGATCTATTGAGTGTGTTTCTGTAATATTCCCTTTTTAGAATGTTAATTTTGCACATTTATCTAATCCGAAATCCATACCGATGTCATCACTGAAACATTTTACAGTATTGAGGAACCCCTTCAATTCATTGTCGTCTTTTGTTTGAAATTATCTATGTAGAATAGGTTATTAAATAATTTCTTGTTTAGTTTGTATCCATAACCATTGTTGTTTAGTTCATGCGAAAGGGTGATTAAGGACTGACAGAACAGAAAATGTGACAAGGAGTTTCCCTGAAAGATTCATCGTCGGATATTGAAGCGATTGGAAGTCGCGGTGCCTTTGGTGTGACTTAGGTATAATATGGATTTCCGCAGTCCGCCGCTATATTTAATTTACTCTCATAGTGGAAACTTTGTACAAAGCCTTAAGGAACCAAGAGTGTGACACACCGTCAAAGACTTTATCGTAATCTATCAAAACTTTTTTCTGCAATTTTCCTGGACCATTTTATTTATCAATACTTGATCTTTGCAACTTTCTTCTGTTCCAGGGGAAGAATGTTGTTTTCATCGAGAAAAGAGTAAGTACAGTTAGTCAAGACAAACGTGATCAATTTGTATGTGGTGGACAGACATGTTATTGGTCTATAATTTTTTGGATCGTCTGTTTCACCCATTTTTGGAAGGCGATAGGTCATACCTTCAGTGATCCATACTGAAATTTCATTGTGTTATTAATTAGCATTGATAAAGTTTGCGCAGGGTTTTATAGATTGATGACAGATGATAGAGCCAAAATTTGGGTACCTTGTCATTTCCTGGCGATTTCCAATTTTTGGATTTTCTTAGAGCTTGCCTTACATAATTCTTGGTTATATTTTTTCATTCTTGCATTAAGGTTTATCCTTTATTCTTTCTTGTTCTATTTTGATCCACCTTGTATTGCGATTGTGTTCCTTTTGGGCTACTCCAAATATTCTCTCACAATCTTTTTCAATAGATGGCGGCATTTTGATTTCTATACCTTTTTTTTACAATCTCTCTGTAAAAATTCCTGAGGTGCGTTTGAAATTTCTTATTTTGTCGCTTTTCATATCGTTTTCTTCTAATGTGTATTTAATTACAGTTTCGTTTAAGAATTTCAAAACTTGAAGGAGGAATTGCCAGAAAGAATATATTAGAGAAAGAAGTTTAAATAAAAGATTATATACACAAAAGAGACATTAAAAAAACCAACATATTAAACACATTAGTTGCTCAGTGTAACTAGACTGACCACAATTTTGATTAAAAAAAAATGCTTCTTTGACTAAAAGACAATGTTATTCTCTAAGACGAAAATGTTTAGAAAGTGCTTTAATCGCTAGTTCATCCACAGTAAATTAGCATCTATGTTCTTACAATATTTCACAATTATTGGCAGATCTGGATGTGGGATATTTAATAACAAAGATAATGGAACAAAAAGAAAAAGAATCGAAATGACATTGGCTAGATTATATTCCCAAAACGCATTAAAAACATTTTAAATTAAAAATTCTCAGCGTCTCTCGTTTGTGCGCATGTGTAATTGCATCAACATAAACAAATCTAGTCCGATGACGTCCTAAGGGACGAAACTCATGAGACGAAAACCTTTGGTAAGGTATGAATCCACTTCTTCTCCTCATCCAAGCTATGGGTTAATTAGTAAGACTTGCATCGCTAAATCATTATTATCTACTCCCCACCACAAATTCTTACAATCTAAAACTATTTTCTGGCTTTAAATAACCTAAAAAAGGGTTGATAAGTCGTAGAAAGTGCATCAACCAATATTTTGGTTCACATTCACTCCAGCAAAGTGACGTATGAATCATATTTTGCTGGATTTAAGCCTTGCTTTTAATATAAAATTTACTGACCCATTTTAGAATTGCATCCTCTATGTTGCATGCATTTTTAATGATAACTAAAGACGGTTCAAACTCAACCCGGAAAAGTCACATACAAACTTAAGAAAATCACTCACCATTATTAGAACTTTTGAATTTTCCTCACAATGAAAAATTCAGTGACTGAACTAAAGCTATCAAATAAAGTTCTGTGTAATTTCAAAGGTAATCAATAAAATGTGCTGTATTTTGTAAAATGTATTAGAATTTAAAAATATCTCTCTATATAGAATTTTATTTTGCTGTTAAAGGAACTCAGAGGTGCATAGGATTAGTGAAAGGATGTAAAGTATTATATTAAAACATCGGAAAATAACATTCTTCTTCTTCTTCTTCTTCTTCTTCTTCTTCTTCTTCTTCTTCTTCTTCTTCTATGTGTCATGACCCTTCAGGGCGTTGGTTCTCCCCAATTTCCTGCCCTTTGTAGCTCTTAATGAATTTTAAGTTTCTGTTAATTCTCCTAAACCTTGTTCCGCCATGCATTTACTTAAGCTCATTAGGTAGATTATGCGTTGTTTTCCTCTGTCCCTCTTCCTTTCAATCTGTCTCGTGAGTATGAAATTTTCTAAACCCTCTTTCCTCTTCATGTGCCCTTGAAATTTCAACCGTCTCTTCCTGTGTCCTTTTTGTTTCCATTTTCTCTAAAACTTCGTCGTTGCTCACATACTCAGTTCATAGTATTCTCAGAATCCTTCTGTAGAACCACATCTCTGCGGTTTCAAACCTTTTCTTCATCTGTGAAGAGATTGTCCAGTATTGAATGTCATATAGGAGAATTGGTATCTAACGAAATTTTTTCTGTTTCTTGATACATTTCTTAGCTTTTGGAAGGCATCTTTTGCTCGCTATCCCAATGCGCCTTCGAATTTCAGTGTCGCACTTTCCATCCTCTGTTAAAACACTTTTCAAATATTTAAATGGTTGTACTTGTTTGATTTTGCAACCCCAATTTGTAATTTGCATTTCGGGCTGTTCCTTTTAATAACAACCGTGCATTCTATCTTCTTGTTTAGTCCCTTCTTCTCGCTTTTCTTCACTACCTTCTGTAGGAGTTCTTGTAGTTTATTTTCCGTGTTTGCTATCAACAATGTGTCCTCTGCATATCTTATGTTGTTAAGATTGTGGTCGCTAATAATGGATCCTGGTAGAACTTCTAATTCTCTGAGAATCGACTCACTGTATAGGTTGAATACGAAAAAATAAATAAACATATATTACTTTAGAAACGAAAAAAAGTGTACCAGATTTATATGTAAATATTTACACTTCAGTATGACAGTGAGAGCTGGACAATTTTGTCACAAATGAAAAAAATATTTTGAAACAGCTAACACTTGGTTTTGCAGACAATGGGCACTGCGTCAGACAAATGAGGAATTTTTAAGAGCAGCAAGATCTACAAAGAAACAGTTGATAACATTAATAAAGTAATATTTAAAATCTTTGGACATAATAAACAAAAAAGACTTGGAGAATTTAATACACGCAGGACACATCTAAGGCAAGAAAAACAGAGGCAAGTAGCGTGTAACCAACTTGACAAGGATGAAGGAACAAATACCAGAAAACAAACAAGGTTTTATAAAGGAGAAGGTATTGCTGAGAACAGCAAAAGTCAGGAAGCTGTGGAGAAGTATGTTCTCCCCTTCGTCTTGAAAATGTCTCTCTCTTATCACTCACAGAGAGGGAAATTTATATTTTAATGATAATTATTTTAAAGGTCTTTGACTTCAGTTATAGGCGAGTTTATATTTGTTTTACTCCCATAGAAAATGCCGAGTTACTTGTTCCTGTGCAAATATTCAAAACTAAACTCCTGTCTCTTCTAGCGAACCAAAGTCTATCTATAAAATTTTGTCCGAATCAATGTAAAAGTTTCCAAATTAGATTCCCTTGACCACACAAAAGGAGAAATCTTAATTTTATTCCCTTTATTTATTTTAGCTGTATCGACATTTGTTTCCTATGGGCTCTTCCATTTTACGAGACATGGAGTTCCAAATTCTAGTGAAGAGGTTTTTTGATCCAAGATCTATAAAAGTATATTATCTATGCAGGAAAACCATTATGATGTAGCTATTTATTTAAGGCATGGGGGCTTTGATAACATTTTTAATCTTGGCCTTAAGTCAAGAACTCGGATATTCTTGGCGATGAGAAGCAAATTTTCAATATATTTCTCTTGTAAATATTGAGAGCTGCAAATTCGGAGTGCTCTTAAATAGAATCCAGTGATCATTCCGGATTTTATTTTGTTATTATGATGGGAGTAGAAGTTTATTAAGTCATTTTTATTGGTTGATTTTCGGTATACATTAAGTTCTAGGCTATTGTCAACTCGGTGTAACATGATGTCTAAGAAAGGTAAAATATTTTTTTTTTCTATTTTATATGAATACTGTTAATCTTCAGGCTGTTGTTCTGTTTGGAGCATCAGTAATCGTAGTGTTTTCAGTTTCACCATGATCATTTCTCTGAATAGTAACCAAAGCTAATAATTTATTAGCTACGAAATAAATATGATTTTTGTATTTTTCGCGACATCGAGACAAACAGACAAAATTACTTTTTTTAGTTTACAGTTTAAAATAAAACGTATTCATTCGATACAACTATATATATATATATATATATATATATATATATATATATATATATATATATATATATATATATATATATATATATATGTATATATATATATATATATATATATATAATGTATGCATATATATATAATGTATGTATATATATATATATAATGTATATATATATAATGTATGTATATATAATGTATGTATATATATAAAATATGCATATATATAAATATCTGTATATTTACATATATATATATATACATATATACACACACACAGACACACACACATATATATATATATATATATATATATATATATATATATATATATTTAGTTAGTGTATAGGGGCAGAGATCATTATTCAAACATATATTGTTAAATATAACAGACAATGAATGTCAGTTATGTTTAATCATGAGCCGTTCTAAACTTCGTATAGTGGCTTTAGTTCCGGGAAAAAATGAAGACAAAAAAACTGCTCAACATTTGGATATTTTTTTTTATTATACTGTTAATCAATCTAAGCTATCGTCAAAGTGGTTATATGGTTCACCATCAAATATGACATCCTGTTATGTTTACATAGCATTTTTCTATGCGACGATAACGGTCGCGGAATAGCAGACGCAGGTCGTAAATTCGTAATTCGGTTCTATGACGTCGTACATGATCATGTGAGAGAAAGAAATATTATAAACAGAACCATGTATTTAAATGAATTATAATATGTTGTACCTGGTTTGAAATGTAATTTTACTGAGTGTGGATTGCTTTGATTTAATGTAAATAGACTCCAATATTTTACTGTGTGTATGTGCGAATATTGTTGTGTTATCAACTAATGTCTGTCTAATATTATGTTTTTCTAAAAAATGTTGTTTAATAGAACTAAAACCAGAAAGGAGACAGGTAAGTCTACGGGAGAGCGTGGTTGTAGTAAAACCAATATATGTAGTCGGTTTATTATTAGTATCAGAGATACAATCTTTGAACGGGCATGTAAATTGATACATTTTACGAAGCATAGAACAGCACAAATTTACTGTAGATGAGTTAGCGATCAAGGCACTCTAGAAATTTTCGTCGTAGTGAATTGTTTTCTCCTTTGATCAGAGTAGTATTTTTTGTGTAAAACTTTTGGCCAGTCTTGTTACAGGGAACGGGGGTGGGGGGATGGTATTCAACAAACGCATTTGATATATTGTTTTGTAAAATGTCTCTTTTGTTTTCACATAATGTTTTATTTAGATTCCTTGAGGTTTCTCCTATATATTTTTGTAACAATTATGACAATTATGACAGGCGATCGAGTAAATTACGCCTTCAAGTTTTAGCTTATTGTTTTGTTTTGTATTAACTAAGTATTTTATTGTTTTATATATATATATATTATTTATTATATATATATATATATATATATATCTATATATATATATATATATATATATATGATTTGCTTATATTGATCACTTTACGTTTTTTCTTATTTTACTCGATTGTTTTTTTTTCTTTGTACTAGAAAATTCGACATTAGTCGATTTTTTTCGGCCTACTCGGATGTTTTTAGTTTTTTCTTTTTTTTCCAATTTTTTCCCCAGATACCAATTTGTTTTAATATATTTTTTATTTGCAAATTGTATTATCCGGGTTTTCTTACACCAGTCGAGTATAGACATTAACATAATATATATATATATATATATATATATATATACGATGACTTTCTAAAAAGAGAATACATTTTTAATGTTTTCTCTAGAAGAAATGTAAACATTATATTACACGCATATCTAGAATTCTTTTTCAATTTGATTCTTTCACACAAATGGCTAAGAATAATAATTACGTATTTTAATGAAAGCCTCCATGTATCATGGTTAGTTACCTAGGGGCAAATACTTTTTCCATTGAATATTTTAAACTAAAAATACTGAAATAAATAGATATTGCCCTTTAATCTAAAGCGGAATATCGTAAACGAATATTGTATAGGAAATATTTTTGATACGGGATTTAAGCAAATAGTTTTCCTTATTCATTGTTCAATAGAATTTGGCATTCCCTCTGATATTATATATAATCTACCATGTGATAGAAGACAATGAGACAACAAAGACTTTTTTATAATCCTAAGAGGTAGTTTAGCTCAAACACTACTACGCACCACGTAAAGCTTAGTTTAATGTATTCTACAGCATGCTTTGACCTCAAAAGAGAATCAAGATACTGTAAAGTTTCTGAGTAACGTGAACTTATGGAAATTGCGA
The DNA here is from genome assembly GCA_903632075.3 of Acanthosepion pharaonis. NCBI lineage: Eukaryota > Metazoa > Mollusca > Cephalopoda > Sepiida > Sepiidae > Acanthosepion > Acanthosepion pharaonis. The sequence goes on along the minus strand of CAHIKZ030000990.1, from coordinate 1,742,719 downwards.
CAAAAGCTGAACAGAAATCAGATTACAATCAAAATAGAAATTGATAACATTGGCAAGAGAAAAACAAATAAATAAAAATAAAAAACCTCGCTTTAAGAATGACACTTAAAAAGAGATTTGAGAAAAATTCAAATGCTAATAGGATAGAAAGTGTGACACCGAAATCCGAACATGCATTGGATTAGCGAAAGCCGCACTCCAAAAGCTAAACAAAGTACTAAGAAGGAGGTTATGGAGAGCCATGGTCGCCCAATGTTCTAAAAGATGCGGAACAAAGAAGAAGAAGAAAATAGATTGACCTATGAGAAAAGATTTGAAGAAGTGGATATGGTGAATATAAACGATTCAGAAGATTAAAAAAAATAATAGAAGATATAAAAACAATCAAACTAGTAACTTTAATTAAACATCAGAAAAGACACGTTTCTGTCGGTTGATGTACATGAAAACTGATTTCAAAATAATAATTTTATCGATGAATTAGGCAAGACGTTGGATAATTCATGGAAATAGTCAACCAACATGACTTAGAAAACAATAGTGGGGACACGGAGAAATGTTTTGGTTTAGTATTGTAGGCAATAAAATTATAGGTATCTTCAACGCTGATGATTCTATCAGGATAAACGCGGAGAATAATTGTAAGTACATTGACACCTATAATATGAGGTAACAAAGATGTGGTTGCACAGAAGGATGCTGAGAATACCAGGGACGGAATATGTGAGCAACGAGGAAGTTTAAAGGAAAATAGAAATAAAAAGTACTGACATACTTTGTTGATACAATCGAAATTTTAAGGAAAAGAGGGCTTTGGAGAATCTGACACTGGCCGGATATGATGAAGGCAAGAGAGGTAGATGGGGGGAAACAGTGAGTAACCTACCTCACAATCTTGTATAAATAGATGGCAAAACATAGACTAGGGAGATAATAAAGAGATCAACATTGCTAAAAGCTACGAAGAATAGGAAGTTGTGGAGAGCAGTGATCACTAACGTCCTCAAGGGACATGACGCTGATGCCAAACCAGTAAAAAGTTAAAATCAATGGTAAATAATGATAAAGTTTATAGAATTTCAAGAAGCTCATGCTAATATTTAAATTAGTAAAATAATGATATATTCAGGTATATCGGGTATTGTGTTAATCAAATTTATGCTTCTGCATCTTTTTGATAAAATTTATGTTAAACTGAGTTTGTCTGTATAACACCTAACAACCAGAAAATAAATTACCATCTTTACATTTTTTAAGTAAGAAAATATATTATGATCTGAAAATACAATAGATTCCGAATATAAATGTACCCTAAACATTTTGACAACATCGGTTGAGTAATGTCAGTTTTTTAGCGAAAAAATGTCTTACATAATAAAGTCTGAGATATATATATATATATATATATATATATATATATATATATATATATATAGCCATCCACAGTCACACTGTTTCACAGCTCTTCAGTGTGACTATACGTCCGATTGCTTCAAGTCGTGATCGAAAACCGACCGATTTAGAATCATTCATCAGAGATCCTACCCCTGGGCTATCGTCGCACGGCAGGGAAAACGGGAAATTTTCAACGTTTTTCTCTACGAGATACGTCAGTATCCCGGAGAACTTAATTCATAATTGAAGAGCAATGTGTTAATAGCAGTAGGAGTCACTGTATGCGTGTGTGTGTGTGCGCGCGTATGTGTGTATGTAGTGATCGTAGATAATTCTTACATCAGCATCGAACTTAACTGATAAATTGGCACTTTGCCAAGAACAATAAAATATATTTTTTCTCCTAGTTTCATTTCTGAATAATTTTGTAATCATATTAAACTTGATGTACGGTTAAATTTAGAATTTGACATTTGTAATTTTTAATTTTAAATTTAACTGCGAAATTAAAACTTAATTTGTTGCATTGATTTCTAATTTAAGATAATCTTAACTTTAATGCACTCATAGATTCTACTTAGGGTATGTTGTCACGTTATTTTGAATTACCATACACTTGTATTCTGATTGGTCATCATAGGTTACGTAACAATGTTTCCCATACTGAGGGCGTTTGGTTGATTTTTGAACTCTTAAAACCCTTTATTTTGCAATCAACACAATCACTTGATAAAACACCAGAAGTGTTGAAAGAAAAAAAATTGCAATTTTTGTGGTGATGTTATAACATGCATATGTTATAATTCTGAATAAATATTTATTCTACTCGGTATTGAGCATTTAAGAATAGTGTTTTTGGTCATTTTTATTCCATCTGGACCTACCCTGTTTCCCTGTAAATGGGGAAACAAATTATGAGACATTCTACTCCCCCCACCATATTAATTCCGTTATTTATTATTTTAAATGTAGTTGTGGACTCGACTTCATAGGTAGAACGACACAGTGTTTAGATGTTAGGAGTAAACAGCACGTGCCTGATAAAATACTTAACAAATTTTTTTTCGTTTGGTGATACCATTCGAAATACATTCGGGTCTTCTATAGCGGATCACTTGATAAATAATCTGACCTGTGCTATGGATTTTAGTGTGAGCTGTTTCTCTGTTCTGGTCAGAGCACACTCATTATTCCATCTGAAGGTTTTGGAGACGCTGTTCATCAGGTCCAGGCGACCCGCTCTTTGTAAACAAAGAGACTGTTCGCTTCGGCTTGCGGTGCTGTGTCTCTAGCATCTTTGGTGTTATAACTTTTATTATTATATTTTTTCCCTGTCCATTCGTTCACGTCATCTACGACAGACTTTCTTCTCATAATTTGTTTCCTCGTTTACAGTTCTGACGAGAGGGGACGAAACCGGTCGACTTGTGTTCGTGTTTTTTCTTTAAAAATTTATCATGGCCTATAGTAAAAATTTCTTACCTTTAATGCCATAATATGTTTTTTTTGTACCGTTAAAAACACACACACACATATATATATATATATATATATATATATATATATATGTGTGTGTGTGTGTGTGTGTGTGTGTGTGTGTGTGTGTGTGTGTGAAAATATATAGAAAATAGGAAAGAACTCGTTAGGTAAATAATACAAAGTTCTTTAGTATTTTTGTTATTATTTTAAAATATATTGCTATATATATATATATATATATATATATATATATATATATATATATATATATATACATATATATATATATATATATATATATATATATATATATATATATATATATATTGCGTATATTTTGGCATCATATTTTCATTGAGACATGTTTCATTGAATAATTTAGACAGGTTTTGACTACTTTCATATTCCCAGAGAAGCTTTTTGGAGTCATTATTAAAGCAAAGGAGAAAATTACCGGGTTGATACATATTATTTATTCCAAGTACTTTCGACATTAGCACAATGTCATCACTATTGTTGAAAATCTACTATCTATATTTCTCATGTTGTCTGTCTGTGTGTCTGTCGTGGGCGTTGTTACCTCGCTCAAGCCGCATTTCTCACCCGATTTCGATGCGGTTTTCAACACAAGTTTGCAAATGACTGCCGTAAGGACATGACAGAGCCCGATTTTTGAGTTCGGAATCAGGTTCCGAAAAAATTGATAATCGAAAAAATTCTGCTTACAGAAGGAATGATCGTATTTCAACCAAATTTGACACCCTCTTAGAGTCTAGCATTAGAAGTGTTGTCCAGAAGTTTCATGACCACGGACCCCTAAACAGCGCGGAAAATCGATAAAACCCAAAGACCGATACGTCCTGATTGCGTCTGAACCGCATGTTGGTTTTTTTTTTTGTTGTTGGTTTTTCATGTGATGTTTCAACTCTGAGCACCCCCCCCCCCCAAACAGAGTGCAAATCGACAATCGGTCAACCCTTAAAAATGTTTTGTCCGGTTTTTTAAAGCTGATCGTATTGTGTTTATTTTGTTTAGTTCTTTTTTCGTAACAGATTTAATGTTTAGTATAGAGCTTAGAAAAAATTCGCAGTGTGAGATAGGCAAGAAGTAAGGCATGTAACAACATCAGCACGGCAAAGGGCACTCCTTTAAAGGCAAGGAAGGGCAAAAATATTTTAAGTCAAGTGATAGCGATTGCTGTATGAGGCAACGCCGGGCAATGCTGCTACTACATCTATATTTTTCATGAAAATAATAAACATAAACAAAAAATTCCTGAAGCTATCTATATTAAAAAATTGAAACCAAACCTTAATTAATTATGAATACTGCACAAATGTTTTAAAATGTTTGCAGTATATAGTTTCAAATATCGAGGATTGTACTAATTGTTTTAATACTTATTAAAAAAAGAAACTCTCGATAACCTCATAACATAGTTACCTCCCCTGAAGCTCTTCCGAGAATATGCAAACATATATATATATATATATATATATATATATATATTAGCATATTTTCATTGTTCTGATTAAATAATTTAGACATGGTACCTTTTTTGCTCTCTTTAACTATGAAACAAAGCTTATACAAAAGGATTATTATTGAAAATAAATAGGCAAAACATTGTTTAATCAGACATGCTTAATGAATATATATATATATATATATATATATAATTTATGCCCTCTCTTGTACACATACACACACACACACACACACACACACACATATATATATATATATAGAGAGAGATAGATAGATAGAGAGATAGATAGATAGATAGATAGATAGATAGACTATCGTCTATAAGTATATACACCATGACCGAATTTTAATAATTTTCTTCTAAAACAGACATACCATGGTTTTATTAGTGACAATCGAAACGGATATTATTGTACATTAGTTATTATCCAAAATCTACAACATTTAATCTCTCCAGACGAAACCAGCGTTCATTTCTAGTTTTTAAAAACAATCCTTAGTTGACAGTTCTCAAACGATGATAAACTCCATTATCAAATAAAAAAAAAAATTTCGTCATCTATATTGCTTCCATTAATTCAATCGATTGATGGAAGCAATATAGATTAAAATCCGTTTGGGTCAGTGAAAAGTTTCATCGGTGATCCTCTTCATTTAGTTGTTATAATTCTTCATCATTTCAGATGATCCATTATCAACCCCAGAAGAGTTCTAAGCAAGACAAACGGAGAGACGTTTTCGAGTGGATGAAGGATAAAAATGGTGGATTTCACGGGGAAAAAAACAATTGGAGGATTTGGAGGATAGGAAAGCGTAAGATGATGGCAACAGGGAGACACAAAAAGGAAGTGGAAAACATTCAGTTGATATGTGCTAACTCATTCTCTCCTTGATTTACACGTAAGGTGCACCACAAGGTAACACTATAATAATATTCCTCTGTCACCTTTGTTTTACGTGCTCAACAATCAATCACACTCACGCTGCTGTAATTCCCTTGGGATGGCTACTGTTATCTTGCCAAAAGCGAGAGTTGAATGCATGACAGTAACAATAGCAGCAAGGATAACAACAGCAGCAATTGTAGTAGTAACATTATCACTGGTTTAAAACCAGTCGAATCGACTAACCAATGAAGGAAATAGCTTTATAAGAATTTATTTTACGAGATACAGATAGAAAGTTACTTTATTTGGCTCAGGCAATAGAGCTTTTGTTCAAAATTAGACTTACTAACTATTAATAGTTTGCGAAATTATTCTACATTTATTTCAAGCTGTGTTTTCTTTATGAATTCACTATACGAATTACAAATTGGAGGAACCAAAATGAAATACAAAAGTTGAAATAACTAGGAAGTGTTTTAACAGAAGACAGGAAGTGCAACACCGAACTGTGAAGGTCCGTTGGGATAGCGAATGTTGCATTTCAAAAGCTAAGCAAAGAAACAGAGAAAATCTCGTTAGAAACAAGAAAAAAGAATACTTAGCTGTTATGTACTATCGGTAATCCTATATGGCAGTGAATGCTGGACAATTTCCTCAGAGATAAAAAAGAGACTAGAAGCAAGAGAAATATAGAAAAGAATACTTAAGTGTTATGTACTATTGCTCCTCCTATATGGCATTGAATGCTGGACAATCTCCTCACAGATGAAGCAAGAGAAACATAGAAAGGATAACTGAACTATCGGTCCTCCTATATGGCAGTGAATGCTGGACAATGAAGCAACAGAAATGTGCTACCACAGAAGGATACATAGAAAACCATGGAGAAAATGGAAACAAAAAAGGACACTTATACTTAACATCGGAAGGAGACTGTTTGAAGTTTGTAGATCACATAATGAGGAAAAAGGGGTTAGAGATTTTGACACTCACGAGAGATATTAAAGGCAAGAAGGACAAAGGGAAGCAGTGCATAACCTACCTAACAAGATTGTGTAAATGGTTGACAGAACATGGATTAGGAGAGATAGCGAAAGACAAAAATTCATAAGAGCTACAAAGGACAGGAAGTTGTGGAGAGATATGATCGCCAACATCCTGAAGGGACACGGCAAATATAAGAACCTTAAAAGGCTGGAAATTTATATTGCAACTTGAATGGTTTTTGTTTTCAGAAATGCCTTTCATACTGTACAAAAGAGAATAATCTATTCTTTAGACAACAAATTCGAAATGTTTTTAAAAAAATCTATGGTGAGCCTGTGGTTAACTTTTCGTATCTCATCAGATATCAAAGATGCCTTGTCGAAATGTTGAACCGCCCTGGGTATGACGATAAACTATATCCGGCAGCAAGGCCTCTGTCTAACACTTTCGCCCCAGCCCCTCAATCTCCGACGTCTTACTCTCTGGGTTGAGGTGTCTACTCGGTCCTAAACGAACTTATTCGACCGGTCCACTGGTTTAATCCTGCTTCCTGCCCACGTTGGGTTTGGTTTGATCCAGAAAGCAGAAGTGATGTTCATCCATTCACGGTCGACTGAAGATGTAGACACGACAGGAGAGTCTGCGCTAAGAAATTTAGAATGCAGCAAAAAAAAAAAAAAAAAAAATATCTGCAGAAAGCCGGACAAACAACTATTCAATGATTGAATTGTTAATGTCATTTATATAGCAGAAAAGAATAGTATAGAAAAGAAACGGGTTGCAGAAAAGAAAAGTAATTGACGTAAAAATGCATACACCGGATTCTGAACACATAGAGAGTGTGTTATGATTAACTTGTTGTTAAATCTGTGTGTGGATTAAAGTTTATAGTGGCGTTCCTCCTTAGCAGTAGTAACAGTAGTAGTAATATTCGTGGTAGCAGAAGCAGCGGTACTTATAACAAAGTACGTGTTAACGGACGCTTCGTTCCAATTTCTGACGTCACGTTCTCTGCTTCTTGAGTCTTTAACTCGTCTCTTCACTGTCTCTAGCCCAACTCTTGCCCGGGCTAATCCTCTTCTGTCGCTCTCTTCCGACTGCCTCTTCCGTCTGCTTCGTCCGACTGCCTCTTCTGTCTCTCTCTTCTGTCTGCCAATTTTTCAGGATAACTATGCGTTTATATAGAAAACCCGGCTGGTCATCTCCGACCATTGGCCCTACTACTTCGCACGCGATTATCACGGGGTTATGGCTGTTTCAACCAAAATCATGTGAATTCTAAAGGTCCTCCTTGCTTACTCAGCTCTCTTCCAAGTTTTAATCAATAAAATTTTTTTCGACCATTTCCATTGTCTGCTAATGACCCAGTTCTAATGGGTACAGCGCCTGCCCTAGATCAGGTTTCACCATCAATAAACAAAAATGCTCTGATCTAATTTCGCTGTTCAATATATATATATATATATATATATATATATATATATATATATATATATATATATATATATATATACGTGTGTGTGTGTGTTTCCCAGACTCACACTTTCACACTGATCAGGAGATTTTGAGGAGCGTGTAACCACCTCATAATTGCTGTTGTTCCCATGTCTAACTTTACCTGGGGTGGTAGCACCTGTTAGGGTCCCAGCTATGAGTAAATAGTGACCCCCCCACCAAACTTAGGTCAAAACACTGTGAAAGTATAAAAATACAATCTCATAGTAAAAAGAATTAGCAACAATACATTTAGAAAATATTACCCAAGCTCACAAGAAAATTAAATTTCTGCATGAAATGACCCACAAGGAGTTAAACAATCTAAGAATTGTAATTATCTAGCACTAAAATAACTTATTTACAGCCTGAGAATTAATAATAATAATAATGATATTGACTCTTTTGTCAAGTCCTTTTCCAATAACTGATTTTTATTGCTTCAGCTATACGTTTCAAAAATGCTTCATAGATGCTAAATTGAACCAAAATTAAATTAGCACAGATACAAGTTTATAATAGTAAAAGTGAATGAAACAAAGATTAAAACCTGTTATTAAACTTGAAAGAAACTAGTTTAAAAATGAACTTGGATTTCAGAAATCATATTGACAGAAATTCACTGCATTTCCCAATTGGTAAAAGTAGTATTTATTTATATAAATAATTATTTATTCAGGTTTCGTAAATGCCACATAGCAAGAATGGAAGTAAAGCATGTGTATTAACATAGGAAAAAAAACTCTTTCATGACATTAATTCATATAATATACTACAATCAAATTGTATACCAAAATAGAACTTCAACAAAACTACAGCATAAAACACAGATATCACCACCTCTAGTAATTATGTCTACAAAAACATGTATATGCAAAAAAGACGAGAATCATCTACCATGGATTCACCTGTGAAAGCAGAATAAAATATATATTATATTTTTATTACTTCGAAGATCTCCAAGAAAATTAAATGTCAGCATTAAATGACCCATAAAAAGTTAATATGCCGTTAAACAAACAAATCAATTATTCAATAAATCGAAAGATTGAAGAGAAATCAAAAAGAGAAAGAGTTAATGTGAATAAAATAAATTTTAAATATCTTAATATGTTTACGGAATTAATATAAGGATGTTCAGGTAGCAAAACGGCTGGAGACCACATGCCGAGAAATGGGCGAACACCAATTGGCATTGGGTATAAAGAAAATTGATATATATATATATATATATATATATATATATATATATGTGTGTGTGTGTGTGTGTGTGTGTGTATATATATATATATATATTTGGTTGGATAGATTTGAGTTTGTGACCCTGGGTTTCACGCTTTAGCGATCGTCAGACAAATTGATTAATTTTTTTTTAAATTTGGGTTTATGTAGATTGCGTGTATTGGTGTTATTGTGGAAGTGGTGGGGGAAACTTCGTCGCTTATGTCATCGTACTAGCGCAAACATCGATGTAGGCAGACACATATACATACTTGGTCGTCCGTCGGGACTCATACATATATAAACATACGTGGGCAGTTTCGGATATGGCATATGTACGTATACGGGTGGTGTTGTGTCTATACATACGCATTTGTATGTTGAAATGTTGAAATTTAAAGATTGGAAGTGTGGCGGAAATGTCTCGTGAATGTATACATGTCATATTATTTATTTTTCCGCTGAATATTTCCTCGCATGTATGTATATACGTGTGGTGGGGTTTGTGTAAAATTATGATAGGTAAAAATTATTATTATTTATATTTATTTTTAAATCTTTGAAAAAAATTGGGGGTTTATTTGTTATAATTTAAAGCTGGTTATTTGTTTGTTTTTGGTGACTGCATATGTAACAGGTAGAAATTTGTAATCCTTATTGGTTAATTTATATGGTGATGTTTAATATTTAATGTGCTGGGTGAGAGGGTAGTTTAATTTAATAACGGGTCTATATGATATGATGTGATAGTAATGTTACAAGGGATTGGAGACAGTGATAATATAATTAGCTAATAGTTATTGTAAATTAGTAGAAATTGTAAATTGGTAGAAATGATTAGTAACGGTGGTGGGAGAATGATAAAACCATGAATGTAGTTATAGTGGTGGTAACTCGTGGTGGTAGCTTGAACTAAAAAGTGGTTGTTGGTGTTTTATTTTATTTTATTTTGTTATATGTATTAATTTATTTTGGTATAAATCCTGATAATAGGTATTCTGTGTAAAATTATGGTAGTTGAAGATTGCTATAATTTTTAATTTTTAATTTACAAAATTATTATTGTTATTATATTAAAGCTGGTTATTTCCTTTTTTTTTGTGACTGTGTATATGTTACTGGAAGAAATTTCAGTTTGTAATCCTTATTGGTTATTTTTATGGTGGTATTAAATATGCTGGGAGAGGGGGTAGTTTATGTTAATAATTATGGCAGGATTATATGGTAATGGTAGATGTGGTGTGAAGGTAATTTGTAAGGGGGTTGGTGGCAATAATAATATAAGTGGTTAATATTTATTGTAAATTGTTAGTAGTGATTAGTAATGTTGGTGGGAGAATAATAAAAACCTATAAATGTAATTATTGTGGTGCTAGCTTGAACTAAAGAGCGGTTGTTGGTGTTTTATTTTATTTTATTTTCTATATTTATTTGTTTATTTTTATTTATTATGAATCCTGGTAATAGGTGATTATTCTCATGGTTACATATGGAAATTATATCTGATCATATTGTTTGAAGGTATTCAATATGCTGGGGGAGTAATATGCGTTAAAGATTGTAGTGGATTTATATGTTAATAGTAGGTGTGATGTGTGAGTGATGGTGCTGGGTGTTGGCGGTAATGATAATATTATCAGTTAATAGTTATTGTAAAGTGGTAAAAGTGATTACTAATGGTGGTGCAATGTTAATGATAGATGCAATTATTTTGATGGTATCTTGAAATTAAATTGTGACTGTTGGCGGTTTGTCTATTTTATCCGTTTGGTATGAATTCGGATAATAGGTACTTGTTCTCATGCCTACATTTGGAGATTATCTTTGATTTTTTGTTTAGTACGTTCTTTTGCGGTTTGTGTGATATTATTGCTACTTTTTCGTGTAGGCAAAGTAGGCATTTTTTTGTAATGTTGTTGTAGGCAGGGGCTTTTTTCAATATTTTCCAACTTATTGTTGGTTGATATTTTTGTCTTTTTGCAGCCATATGTATGTAGAAAGTGTTGTGCTGTTCGAATATTTCCTGTTGTTGAATGAAAGGTTGTGATTGTTATTCCTCATCTTGAATGGACCTTCGGTGGCACCGATGTAGTGCATAGTGTTGTTGTTTGTACTTACCTTGGCCTTGTATATTGTGTTCGTAATTTGGCAATTTCCCTGGAGTGGACATGTTGTTCTGTTGCATATTGGATCCTTGGTTTCATTTTTGTAGGTTGTCATTTTTTTGTTGTGGCTTTTGATTATTTCTGTTATGTTTTTTGTACAGCTGTAACTGATCTTTACGTTATTTTTGTTAAATATTTTTGATAATTTGTTTGCTTCAGTGAAGTGTTTTTCTAATAAGTTTAGGAATATTTTGCCTATGTTCGTTTTAACGGTTGTGTTATATGGTGGTATCTCCACAGCCAAAACGCAGAAACAGAAAGAGAAACATTATCTGGTTTTTATTATTCTCCCACCAACATTACTAATCACTACTAACAATTTACAATAAATATTAACCACTTATATTATTATTGCCACCAACCCCCTTACAAATTACCTTCACACCACATCTACCATTACCATATAATCCTGCCATAATTATTAACATAAACTACCCCCTCTCCCAGCATATTTAATACCACCATAAAAATAACCAATAAGGATTACAAACTGAAATTTCTTCCAGTAACATATACACAGTCACAAAAAAAAAGGAAATAACCAGCTTTAATATAATAACAATAATAATTTTGTAAATTAAAAATTAAAAATTATAGCAATCTTCAACTACCATAATTTTACACAGAATACCTATTATCAGGATTTATACCAAAATAAATTAATACATATAACAAAATAAAATAAAATAAAACACCAACAACCACTTTTTAGTTCAAGCTACCACCACTAGCTACCACCACTATAACTACATTCATGCTTTTATCATTCTCCCACCACCGTTACTAATCATTTCTACCAATTTACAATTTCTACTAATTTACAATAACTATTAGTTAATTATATTATCACTGTCTCCAATCCCTTGTAACATTACTATCACATCATATCATATAGACCCGTTATTAAATTAAACTACCCTCTCAGCCAGCACATTAAATATTAAACATCACCATATAAATTAACCAATAAGGATTACAAATTTCTACCTGTTACATATACACAGTCACCAAAAACAAACAAATAACCAGCTTTAAATTATAACAAATAAACCCCCAATTTTTTTCAAAGATTTAAAAATAAATATAAATAATAATAATTTTTACCTATCATAATTTTACACAAACCCCACCACACGTATATACATACATGCGAGGAAATATTATTCAGCGGAAAAGAAAACAATATGACATGTATACATTCACGAGACATTTCCGCCACACTTCCAATCTTTAAATTTCAACATTTCAACATACAAATGCGTATGTATAGACACAACACCACCCGTATACATACATATGCCATATCCGAGACTGCCCACATATGTTTATATATGTATGAGTCCCGACGGACGACCAAGTATGTATATGTGTCTGCATACATCGATGTTTGCGTTAGTACGATGACATAAGCGACGAAGTTTCCCCCACCACTTCCACAATAACACCAATACACGCAATCTACATAAACCTAAATTTAAAAAAAAATTAATCAATTTGTCTGACGATCGCTAAAGCGTGAAACCCAGGATCACAAACTCACATCTATCCAACCAAATATATTAGCTCTATCTCTGATATTGAGCGCTTTCTAATAAGTACCGCGCATATACTATGTATATATAAATATTTATACATATATATATTTATTTATATTTATATACACTTTTCAAACACACACACACACACACACACACACACACACACACATATATATATATATATATATATATATATATATATATATATATATATATATATATATATATATATACAATTCAACATGAAAAAAGACGATGGACATAAAAGCAGATAACTGAAATCTTATATAAGATCAGCGTTCCGTTTAAAAGGCAGGATGTGTGTGCGTGTATAACGAATGCACGGCCGCAATTTTCGATGGATTTGCACCAAAATTTACATGCACATGCTCCAAGTTATCGGGAAGGCTTTGCCTTTCCTAACTCCCATCGATAGTGGAAATAATCGATTTTTTCATGCTTCTACGGCACTTTTCATGTAGTTTGCGGCCATTTTCTACTGGCCAGAGTGAGAGCCAATAGCTGGGTGCCACGAATAGGCAGGAAGATTCTATTGGCCAGCGTGAGAGCCAACAGCTGACTGACACGGATGTTAACTAGCATGCAAAAAATATCGATAGCTGCATTCGTCACAAGTGGGAAAAATTTAGATCTGCATGACACTTTACTCCAATTGGCTAATTCGCTTGCTTAAACTTTGATTCTGATTCCGCAGAACTGGGTTGCGCGTGAAAAAGTATTTGTTGTTAACATTCTTTTTTCATTCGGTTTTTCCAGTTACGAGTCCTTTTTTTAAAGCTGATCGTTTTGTGTTCATTTTGTTTAGTTCTTTTTCCGTAAGAGATTTAATGTTTAGTATAGAGCTTAGAAAAAATTTGCAATGTGAGATAGGCAAGAAGTAAGGCATGTAGCAACATCAGCACGGCAAAGGGCACTCCTTTAAAGGCAAGGAAGGGCAAAAATATTTTAAGTCAAGTGATAGCGATTGCTGTATGAGTCGTACGATTTTTTAATCAAGCACGGGCAACGCCGGGCCATGCTGCTAGTATGCTAGTGAACATTGAAGTCAACACCCAGAGGCGACAGACTGTCCCATGCTAGACGCAATCGTCAAGCCACGATAGCTGTCGATTGCGTCTAGCATTAAACAGTCTGTCGCCTCTGAGTGTTGACTTCAATGTTCACTTTTATATTTACATACGCTCTATCCATGATATTGGGCATTTATCTCACAAATATAGCACACCTTAAGACTATATATATATGTGTGCGTGTGTGTGTGCGTGTGCGTGTGTGTGAGTCCAAAAGCATCTCCGCGTCCTCGTGGGTGATGAATTATTTTCCGTCCTACATCCCTTTTCTGACAGAAGATACGTCGCAAGTTTCTCAATGCTCTATGGCTATTAACATATAAAGGGTTCAGACAAACTACATTACTTAGTTCCACCAGTTCTAACCTTCATGGTTAAGACCCGACATCCTACGACATTGTAGCGAACTAGCCTTATTCCATTCGTATTCCATTGGTGAGAAGTAAGTTCTACTCAAGCAGCTTCTTCCCACGAACAGCTGCTTTGTGAAACCAACTCCCAAGAGGATGCTTCCTTGATCACTATAATCTTAACCTGTTCAAGTCTAGGGTTAATCATTATATTCCTCACATATACTCATAAACTGTGTCTCGTACTATGTAACCCTCTACACCGAATGGCTTCCGGGCTCTGTACAGGGTGTACATGATTGCAAAAAAAAAAGAAAGAATATAAGTCAGGAAAGAAATGAGACGGACTGGTAATTGAGAAAGGCAGACACATCCCTTCGCTAGTGACATTACCACAAAATGAACGCAAATTATACTAGTCGGAATTTGAACAAGGTTTGATAAATTCAGTTTTCCGCATCGTTAGCTATCCAGTCAACTCTTAACTGTGCTTCTACAATTTCTATAGTAACCCTACGATAAATCTAGATATGGTTCGAAAATACGATTAAGCAACAGACTCAGGAAAGTTTGGTTGATTTTGTTTAGCGGTATATCAACACCTCTATGGGTTATTAATACCGAAATCTAAATATTTTGAACACAATTTTAAGGATTCAATTAAATTATTTTGAACGCAATTGTATGCCTTCAACTACAGATGAAATGTTTCGTTGGTAATTTTACTATAAAAAGATATTCTTGATAATTTTACCATAAATAGGTATTCGTGGTAATTTTTTTTAGATATCAAAATGTATTGATGGTATTTTTACTATAATTTTATACTTTCATAGAGTTTTGTTTTTGTTTGGGGAGGTCACTATTTACATATAACTGGGAATAACATTAATTAAGAGATGGTTCCACGATCCTCAAAACCTCCAATCTCCCTATCAGAGGCCTTGCTGCCGGATGTAGTTCATCATCATACCCAGGACTAAACCCAGAAAGATGAAAAACTATAAAGAATTATAAAGAAAAACTTTGTATGACTTCTGTTATGGTCCAAGTTCCTTGTACCACGGTGATGGTCCAATGTTAGAACCAATGAAAGAATAACACGAACACAGGTATGGGATACAAAGATATATTACAACAGAAATATAATACAAGGAAGTAGAAGTATTAGTAATGACTATCAGATTTAGTTAGAGTGAACTATGCTGTCTCGAAAAGTATCACTATTCCAATGTCCTTACAATATGCTCTCAATTATCTCTCCTCGTTTTACAATCTCCCTCATACCTCTTGAGAGGCGCAGTATTTATAATGTCAGGAATAGTCCATTATTATTATGGGTAAGTTCCCATAACTTAAACAGTAGCCATAAGGTAATTCTAGTATTTTGTTATTTTATGGAATTCTACTTGTGAAATTTAAAATTAAATAATTTACATGAAAGTGATGATTGAACGCACATGGAACTTTTTGTAAGGTTCCTCACAGCAAGATTAGAATACATTAGTTTTCTTCTTCTATGTGCTATGCCTCTTCAGGACTTTGGCGATCATAACTCTCCACAATTTCCTGCTCTTTGTAGCTCTTAATAAAATTTGTCTTTTTGTTATCATACCTAAACTCTGTTCCGCCATTCGCTAAGAAGGTTACGCATTGTTTACCGCTGTCCATCATTCCTTGAATCTGTCCTGTGAATATCTAGATAATTAGCTGATAATATCATGCATGACGTTATTGCATGAAAGATTTAGTGTTTTTATTGTAAAGTCTTAGCAAAATAGCACTTCAGTCAGATGTATGCTATTATGAAGCGGAGAAATATCTGGATAGCCAGCTCAGTGATAATATATTAAACTGATGAGTTTAATTTATGAGGTTCAAGTTGATGATGTATAATCTCTGTCTATAAAAGGCAGGATGTGTGTGCGTGTGTGTAACGAATGCACGGCCGCAATTTTCGATGGATTTGCACCAGAATTTACATGCACATGCTCCAAGTTAGCGGGAAGTCCAAGACCAACTTTGCATTTCCCAACTCCCATCGATAGTGGAAATAATCGATTTTTTCATGCTTCTACGGCACTTTTCATGTAGTTTGCGGCCATTTTCTACTGGCCAGAGTGAGAGCCAATAGCTGGGTGCCACGAATAGGCAGGAAGATTCTATTGGCCAGCGTGAGAGCCAACAGCTGACTGACACGAATGTTAACTAGCATGCTAGCACGCAAAAAAAAATCAATAGCTGGATTCGCACAAGTGGGAAAAATTTAAATCTGCATGACGCTTTACTCCAATTGGCTCATTCGCTTGCTTAAACCTAACGTTGATTCTGATTCCGCAGAACTGGGTTGCGTGTGAAAAAGTATTTTTAACATTCTTCTTTCATTCGGTTTTTCCAGTTACGAGTCCTTTTTTAAAGCTGATCGTTTTGTGTTCATTTTGTTTAGTTCTTTTTTCGTAAAAGATTTAATGTTTAGTATAGAGCTTAGAAAAAATTCGCAGTGTGAGATAGGCAAGAAGTAAGGCATGTAGCAACATCAGCATGGCAAAGGGCGCTCCTTTAAAGGCCAGGAAGGGCAAAAATATTTTAAGTCACGTGATAGCGATTGCTGTATGAGTCGTACTATTTTTGAATCAAGCACGGACAACGCCGGGCCATGCTGCTAGTTTAGCATTAATTACTTAGAAACATGTCACTAACTTTCAGTAGACACACACTTGATAGAATAATGTACCACAAAACTAATCTCGCCAACTCTTGCTGGTGAGGACGATATAAAAATGATAAGTAAAATTTTCTACGGTACAGAATTCACTGTGGATGTGTGGGTGGTGCAACAGCTCGCGACTCGAAAAAGAGAAATCGATTAATCGAGTTCTGTCTGAATTGTTATGTTTACTTTTGCAAAAATACCGTTGGAAAAGATATGAATGTATCTCTTTTCCCTCCACCCTGCAATGTGTTAAATAGCAGGTCCCTCTTGTCATTCTGAATTGAAAACGAGCCTGAAGAAAAATGCACCCTGTCACTCTATCTTGCCCTAGACACAGCACCGCTGCTATGGCTGCAGTACATGTAATATCCCGATGATCCTAAAGTTTCACGAGACTCTTGACATTTCATGATAGAATTTGATGTTAAATTTTATACTATTGTCGCAAATTACAAATTTTCTAAAGTTTTTTTTTTTAAATTTAAATAACACAAAATTTATTGCAATTAATTATATTAATAATAAGGTATTCCTTATAAAATAACCCCAATTAAATTTTTTCAATAATTAAAACAAAATTTGATTAGATATTTTTTGAATTAGTTTCCTCCAAGCAAGGTGCTGATGCCACTAAGACGCAAGGGGCTAATGGGAATGAAAGAGAATGAAAAGACTTTAGAAGCAACCGGAAACCGAATCTTAAACAGGAAACAAAGACACAATTTGTTCAGTTTTTTTTTTATCTCATTCTGGATCATGTAACAATGGTTACTTAAATACATTTCTTCGTTTACTAAAAGTAGTAATAAATATAGTAACTCTTTTTTTTTCTATTATGTTGATTGATGATCATGGGGGACTGAATTGCTTTTCTGATCACCTACTCCCTGTTTATATAAGGCGCCTCGGTTAGCGATGCTAGTCTGGTTGATTCATTACTACTCACTGTGTGCTCAATATAAAATTCGACATTAAGCAACTCAGCATAGGTCGATATGTTGTAAAACCAAGCAGCATAATAGTTATATGATAAATGTTATTACAAAAAACCAGACATCCACGAAAAAGAACTTTTCGATATTGCCACACTAAATATTTTGGATGCAATTTCAAAAATCAAAATGATTTGCAGCTGATCCCTTCTCTGATCTAGCTCAAGCAAATCAATGAAGAAATAACTGGCTTGTAACTTTCAATGCCTTCCAAAGTTGAGTTTTCTCCTGTCACGATAAAAGGGTTCCACTCTTAATGAAGCTCCATGCTTTGAATATCTGTTGTGTCTGGAGTTCACTCCAGACCTCGTTGAACTCATATATACAAACCATTGCAAAAGATGTTAAGAAAAATGGCCGGCTCATTTTATCGTTCCAGGAAGTACCTCATTTCTTTTGTGATGCTTTATTTTTACAAGAGCCAGATCACACCAAAAATGGCGTATTACTGACATATTTGTACTGGAGCTGCACAACCATCCCATTCCAGCAATGATAAAGTTCAAAATCGTTTACGTCATCTTGTGGCGGGGGCGCATATTTTTCAAACTGCAACTTCCTTTCAGCAGACATAACATTGCAAGTCTATCGCTATTTCTGTCAGCATATCCATGGCAAATGTTCAGAAGTGCCCCATTCTTTAGTTCCAACAGTTCCGACCTTTACACATCATGCCACTTCCTCGGTGTCAAATCACCCTTATTTCCTCCGTGTTCCAAATTTAAGGAGAAGGTTCCACTTACACAGCCTTCCTCCAAATCGCGTGAGAGCTTCCCTGAACAATACAATCTTGATCTCTTCAAGTCATACATCATTCATCATTACCATTCTAACAGTATCGATCTACCTTGAGTAGCTCTCGAGCCTTATATCATATATTGTCATATTGTTGCTGTTGATAGTTGGATAGGCTTTCTGTATGATCATAGCAAATCAAATGTGAAACAATACATGGGGTCAACTTATGTACGCGTTCTTTCTTTTTTTCTGTCATTTTATTATATTAGATTTTTTTTGACGTGTGTTGAAATCCTTATAGTATTGTTGAAGTTATCGTTAATATTTTTGTCCAGATTTACAAACTCTGTTTCGTTCAATTTCGCAAACCAATCGATGAAATTTGAATAAACAGATTTGTTCCGGGAGGGGGGGAACTCTGACAAAAATCCTACTTCACTGTTTTTAGGCACCCTCGTAACACTAACTGTACTTTGTACCCCACTACTATTTACACCTCTCCCCAAAATTTGGTATTGATCGGTCAATATATGAATATTTTAGAGGGTGTGACGAACGGACGGACTAACGGAAGTCACAGAATTTTATATATAAATAGATGAAAGAAGTTTCGGGAAATTACTTTTCTGTTCTTTTTTTTCTGTAAAGGATGAAGATATTCAATACGAAAAATGGACATATAATTATTCCCAAATTCATTTTACTTAGTGTCATTTAATCCTGCTTCTGGTAGTAATAATAATAATATTTCTCATCGGCCTATGATCGAGGTAAAATATTTACCTGCTTATCGATCTCATCTCATGTTAAATTCAGAAAATGTCAGTTCATTTCGCAAGTGTACTAAAACTGCCCGAAGGTGTTGCCTGATCTTTTGAAACATCAATTCTCTTGAATATAAAAACTCGAAATAATCCCATGATTACACGGTCCTATTTTTTTCCTTTTTCCTCTTCCTCCGTCCGAGTACGGGCTTGTCTTGCCTTGCCTTTATATATGCGGGGTCTGTCTGAAACACCCAGACGCGCAAATGATAGTTCTTTTGACATGCTAATATCTCCTAAACATCCGGTTTATGACGGGTTCGCTTATGATTTTCCCACATTTTTGATTCCCAGAGCATGTTCAAAAGAATTTCCCATTCGACTTCGAGATTGATCACTCAATGCTTTTGCGGTTGTTCGCGTTGTTTCACAAGATGGCGGACGATGAGGTCGGTGGTCGAATAATCGCGGTTGTGAAAAACTCTTTGGCTGACATCTCCATTGCGAGCGTTTCTGACAGCCTCATCAAAAAACTAAAAAAAATAAAAATAAAAATAATACCTAGAACGACCGGCCCGGATCAGAGAAACTTTCACGGTATTCTGACAACTCTATTATTTGCGTTTTGCTAAACAACCTCAGTGGCTCATTCAGGAAGAAAGAAAATTGAGAAATCAACAAGATTATTATGTACAAGTTCATGAATTCTTGGCCAGTACCTGTGCATGTTTGTGTCCATATTGCGGATTTTACGACTCCATCTCAACAGACAGAGGAAGGAAAGTGTTATTTTCTCTGGCTTAAAATCGATGGTTTCTTGTCTATCACGGGATAACGATTTTCAACAACTTGGCACTAATGATAAAATTTTGAATCAAAGATCAGATAATCCAGTACTCCATCAATGAGCTATATCCGCATTTATTACGAATAGTTCTTTTTAATTTAATCACATTTCAACCTGAGTTAGACAAATCTATAGTATACAGAAAGGACTGTTTAAAAAGTTTCTTTTTAACTTGTAAAAACAGCGACATAAACTATATCCTCATACTTCTAAGATATTGATATTTAATCATCTTAGAGAACTTTTGAGTCCAACAGCCGGTATCGAACAATTCAGATGCAAATGTTTATATTAATCATTTATTGTAAACTCATAAGCGGCATAAGGAAAATCGACAATTCCTTGATAGGCCTTATTTGTTATTTAAATTCTATTCTTTAAGAAATTTTTACTTGTATTTTTCTTGTTAAAACAGCGACACAATGTGCAGGGTGCGATGGATAAATTGTCGTCTAAATGAAGCAAAAAAGAAAAAATGAAAATAACAGTGACATCTCATTTTGACATATATATTTATCCGAATTACACAAAAATATTTTTAAATACTAAAGAGCAAATTAAATTTATTCATTAGAATCGCCATTGGCTTCAACCACGACCTCAAGACTACTTTATACTATTAAAAATGTAGATACGCATATAGATATATATGAGGGAGAGAGAGAGAGAGAGAGAGAGAGAGAGAGAGAGAGAGAGAGAGAGAGAGGGGGGGGGCTATAACGCTATATAGTAATAATATATATATATATATAGGGTGTGATGGATAAATTGTCGTCTGATTGACGTAAAAATGAAAATAACACTGACATCTCATTTTAACAGATACATTTGCCAAAATTACACAAAAATATCCTGAAATAGTAAAGAGAAAATTTATTCAATAAAATCAACATTGGCCTCCAGACGACTTTGAACTCTTAAGTTTAAGTTGGTGAATGCGGACGTAATCCTTGTTTTGAGTCCGTTTTTTTTTTTGTGTTACAAAGAATTTTATTGATCTCTCACTCAACTGCGCCACACACACAATAATCAAGAGGGTTGCAAGTCCAGGGAGTTAGGTGGACAGATGAAAGGGGTGATGTTGTCGCCGAAATTGTTTGTTTTTTAGCCATGACTGGGTTCTGCTGTTTGCGTGGCATGGTACAGAGTCCTTTTGCCAGGCATAGGGTCTTCAAGCAGCCACCCTCTTTATCCAGGGCAGCACTACTTCCTCAAGGAACTTGATGTATGCCTTCATACTGAGTCTAAGGCCTTGTGAGAAGATGAATGGAGGCATTTAGATTTACCCCCATCCAAGAAAAAAACCTTAAATAAATATAGATATGACATAAGTAATTTCCGTTAATGATTTAAGGCTAAGTACTTACTACGACCTTCATTAGAACTAAACTGTGACAATTTATTATAGTCAATCTAGAATGCTGCTTATGTCAAATAAAGAAGTTAGTAGTAGAAAATAACAAGAAAAGTAGGTGGATGAAATAAAGTGTTCGATTCGAAATTCCAACGTATATCACCTGAAGAAGGGCCGGGCCATACAATGGCTGAAACGTCGTAAATATGAAAATAAAGATGAGGTCAATAGTCCGAACAATGTAAATAGTGTAAAAAGTAGGTTTGGTTTTTTGTTTAATGGCATATCAACATCTTATGGGTCATTTAATGTTGAAATTATATTCTCCTGTGAGTTTTGGTAATTTTTCTCCCCCCCCGAAAAAAAATTATTGCCGGTAGTTATTTTGCCCAATAATATATTGCTGGTATTTTTTTTTATTTTTGTTTTACTATGAAAATGTATTGATGGTAATTTTTCTAATCTGTTTTTATATTTTCGTGATTTTACCCCATTTTGGGATTTCACTATTTGTCCATAGCTGAGACCCTAACATGTTCTACTCCCGAGCTTAGGACCAAACTAGGAACAACAGCAATCAAGAAGTGGTTTCACGCTCCTAAATCCCACCCAATCAGAGGCCTTACTACTGGATGTAGCTTATCGTCATATCCAGGACGAGGAAAAGTAGGCACAATAAATAAAACTTGTATATTTTTTTTTGTTCATCAAAGAAATATTTTGGGATTTTTGTTTGTAATTAGGTTTCAGTAATTTGATGATTTTATCAGGTTGAATTAGAAGTAATTTCTGTTTTGGGGAACTAATTGTAATGACGAGTGTATAGTCGTAAGTGGTCATCTTACATGGAAGTTAAGTACAAATTTGGAGTACACTATCATAGCTTTTACATGGCAATGACAGCGTACACAGTGGATTAAAGGAAAAATGTTGTTCTCTTTCATGATAATGAAAGACTACATACAGAAAGATTAACACAGGAAAACATTTCGGAACGCACACTCTGCCTCTGTCTGCCTTTCTCTCTCTCTCTCATATATATATATATATATATATATATATATATATATATATATATATATATATAGTACTATAGTTCAAAAGATTGAGGCCACCTCCAGAATTTGCATGGGATGAACTTCACAGAAGAGTGAAAAAAATGTAAAAGAGCTTTTAGAATCATTGAAAAACGAATGGAATCAGTTACTTTGTTGGACAATTTTAAATATTGTTTCTGTTGAATTTGCTTTTTCACTTGATTTAGACTAAAATTGGCATGCTGATTTTAAAACTACAGTCAGTTTTCTTCTATCGCGTCAAGTTTTTTTTTCCGTACAGTCTACTCCGGGAAAGGCACAATTGTACTGATTTGCTTATAGCGTCTATTTTATGAGTTGCGGGCAAAGTGTTACGAAAAATAATTAATAAAAGAATATTTCATTTTTTGTTTCAATAATTAATAATTCATAATTATGTAGGAGATCGGGTGGAGAGAGTGAAACCTGATAGCTATTCAGTTTCATGCGTGACAGTGCAGTGGGAGGTTGTGTGTGCTCCATATAGGTGAGTCGTATTCTGCAAACAAAACAAAATTCTATATACAAGGTTTTAGCAGATGTTACTGTGTTTTTGTTGTTTTTAAGCTTGTGACTGATCTACTTATTGTTTACCCTAATGCTTATTTCCATTCTTTCAGATCATGTCTTCCTCAGCTACTTCTCGTCACAAGTGTCTAAACAGCCCTGTTCCTTTTGTTATATCTGTGGCAGTTTCATCATTCCCAACACATTTGTTAAGCAAGTCTATTTTGCATATTTTAAAGTAAAGCTTGGTGATCAAATCAGGTCTTGAGTCCCTCACAAGGTGTGCAAGCAGTGTATCGAAATTTTACGAATGTGGATCAAGAGAACACGTGATAAATTGGCATTTGGTATACTTATGATTTGACGAGAGCCAAGAGATCATTGCATAGACTGCTATTTTTGCTAATTGAAAACTTCAGGATATAACAAGAAAAACATATACAAAATCGAGTATCCAAGTCTACCATCAGTTATACGCCCAGGAAAAGCTATAGGCGTAAATTTTTACCTTAAGTAGTTGCGCTCCTCAATTTGACTTACAGTAATAATGTCCTTTGTATGAACAAACGATATTTGTATAAGTATTACAACCAAGCAATGCTTTATTATTTTTCATCATATGTAAATTTTAAATCATACAATAAAATGAGCCCAAATATACTAAATACGGTATTTTATGTTTCTTTATTCAAGGCGAGGGTATCCTGTAGCATGCAAACCTGACGTTATACAGAAAAAAACTGGGGTCATTTTTGGATTCAGAAGTCAAAAGTTAGTCAAAATCGAGTGTGTATATATATATATATATATATATATTTATTTAAATTGTGTGTATTTAGGCAGCATTTTTTCATTCATACATGTTTCATTAAATAATATAGACAAGTGTTGTCTATTTATTTTATGTAAATTCTTTTCATAACGTCTGATAAGCTTAATAACATTATCTTTAAAAGACAGTGATGATAGTCTGTTTCTGTTTACATGGATGATTTCCTAGAAACGATAAACACGTGCATATAAGACGCTAGAAGCGAAAATCGCACTGCAGCTCATGACGTCACACATGACCACGCGAGAGTGAATTCGAGAAGTATCAAGTATGGGAAGCCGTTGGTATAAACGAATGGCTTCTGTTACCAATTATAGACATTTAAGGAGATTCCATTTTGTAGAGATTCCATAGTTGATTTTGTTTAGGTTGGGTTTCAACTGTTTGATGTATATTGCTTCAAGGATCATCACTGTCTTGTCGCTATATTGCTTGATATGTTGTACAGTAATTGACATCTTTGATAATGGCTTATGTAAGCCGAAAGCTTAGATTGGATTAAAAAATATGGATCAATATTGTGATTTTCTTTCTTCGTTTAATGATAACGTTATTAAACTTATCAGACGTTATGAAAAGAATTTACATAAAATAAATAGACAACACTTGTCCATATTATTTAATGAAACATGTATGAATATATATATATATATATATATATATATATATATATATATATATATATATATAAAAATATATATATATGGTATATCAAAATACTTATACAAACTTTTGGAGAGGGTTTCTCACACCAAAAGGACAAATATGCATATAAACATATGTCCGCAAATCGTTCACTTTTGAGTTAAGTTTAAAGAAAGTTGACGGTATTTTGCGTTGATACTAGGTTACATTTGTCATTTGTGTACATTTGGGGCTAGTCTGTATCCACACTTTTCACGTGTAGTAGTGAATTAATTGAGAAGTGTTCCGTTTAACATTGTTAAGATATTCATATATATAAATCTGTATCTCTCTCTCTCTCTCTCTCTCTCTCTCTCTCTCTCTCTCTCTCTCTCTCTATATATATATATATATATATATATATATAAAGAAAGAACAGTAAGATATATAATCCGGTGTTCTTATAGATATTTTTATTTTTACAAAATAGTGCTCAATGTAAATTTACAGAGCATTATTATTATAAATAAATTGATTTAAAATATGGTTTTTCAGCTACACAGTTCTAACCATGTTTCAAAAATGGAAGGTCCGAATTTAATTTTGTAATTAAATTAAAGACATTAGTTCCATTTCATCCTCAAGCGAATTTTGGAGTAACTTATAAAATTGCTGAGTTTTAAAGACAGCAAAAATCATAATTCACGTTTCCAAGGAAACAGAGAAATTCATTTCAACCAGACGAGTTGAAATGAATTTCTCTGTTTCCTTGGAAACGTGAATTATGATTATAAAAACAAAACAAAAAAAAACCCCAAAAAAAACAACTAAGACATGCGTGTCCGTCAACCTTAAACAATAATCTAACGATCTCTACTGATTGTACGAATTCAAACATCGGATAATTCCACGTACTTTAGGGCCGTTTTTACAATTCCCTTTGCAATTTGTTACAAGGCAGATCAATAAGGCATTGGTTCTATTTGAAATTAATTCAAAAGAAAGTATTAAGAAATAATTTAAAAATGCCGACGTAAGAAATCTGATAGACAAAAAACAACAATATTTCGAAGATGATAATTATTAAGGAAAGAACACAGTACTTGTAATAAATTAATAAACCCAAATAAAGTTAATATTTTTTGTATTAGAAACAACGAGTGGAAACCGAAAATATATTCAAATCAGAATTCTAATTATGAATCACCACAAGCAAAATATGCAATTTTTTTTACTGTATGCAATAAGTGAAAATCATAAATTGTAAAAGATTACAGAAAGGCTACCTACATTTTTCAACCGATTTCAACAAAACTTCACTTTTTTTTGGCATGTAGTGTTTCTTATTGTCTTGCACACTTTTTCTTTATTTTTACATTCAGAATACTTTAAAAATTCCATTTACAAGACAATTGTTTATAATAAAATTCTATTCATCAATCGATAGACTCATAACGATTGTAAATAATGGTTTTGTTTGAGTTTGGGTTTGACCAATTCGTAAAAAAAAAAACTAATTAAGACATGCGTGTCCGTCAACCTTAAACAATAATCTTTGTCAATTTTACTTTTTAGTCTTTATGATGGTCGATACTGGATCTATCTCTTACTGTTATATCCCTGGGCAACGCCGGGCTCTACTGCTAGTTATAACTATGAGAATGATTTTCTTTTTTACTTTTATTGGGTTGAGTCACCACAAGCAACTTTTGTTTTGGGGAACCACTTGTAATGACAAATGTATCATCCTAACTATTAATTATGCGTGGCCATTAAGAATAAGATTTGAGTACACTAACACACCTTAGTCTTTATATGGGAGTGGCACTGGCCGCGTACATAGTGGAATAAAGAATAAATTCCTTAGCTCCATTAATGTAAGGATTGAAATTTCATTTAAGCCAAATAATGTTCTGAGAGTTCAATCATTGGAATAGCTTTACGGAGACATCCCGAAAATATATGTAGTGTTTATGTCAAGGGGTCATAACTGATCGGCAAGTGCGAAATTGGTTTGCAAAGTTTAATTCTTCAGGAACGGTGGAATCCAGGCAGGAGCTTTCATCGGATTTTCATGATGAAAGTAATTAGTGGAAAAAACAATCCAATGGATTCGGGAATTCGCAATGACGTTAAACACATCACAATCTACCATATACCGGCAGTTTGAAAAGATAGGGAAAATCGTCAAGCCAGGTGTCTGGTTTTCACACTCCCTAAACGAAAGTAACAAGGCTGATCTTTAATAAACAAAAAATATTTATGAAACAACCTAACATTTTAAGAGGATTTCGTTTCTTTACAAGCTTCATTTCACGTTTCACCTTTACTTTCAACGTGATATACACCCATGCAATGCCATTGAAAAGTAAGTATTGATAATGTGACAATGAATTGATATTCCGTAACGGAAACCATAATTTTTCCCGCTTACTGAAAGTGCCTCTTATCTTTGTAAGTACACCTACCCACACGTACATGAACAAGTTGTGTCAATGTAGAACAACTGATAACAAATTTGAATGTTTTCAATAATATATCTTACTTTTTTAAGTTTGTCACAGGTACTTCATGTGTTTCAAGAGTCGATTCTTCTTCTTCTATGTGCCGTGTCGATTTAGGACCTTGGCGATCATGGCTCTTCACAAATTCATGTCTTATAGTTCTTAATAAATTTTTTTTTTTTTTGTTATTTCTTTTAAACTCTGTCCTGCCATCTGTTTACTAGAGCTCACCAAGTATGTTATGCCTCGTTTTCCTCTGTCCCTCTTGCCTTCAATCTGCCCTGTGAGTATTAGATTTTTCAAGCTCTCCTTCCTCATTATGTGCTCTAGAAATTTCAACTGTCTGATCTAAAAGCGGAAATATTTGCTTGATTCCTTTCTTATTCCACTGAAACAGTTAAAAAAAAATAGACTGAAAAATTGTTAATTGTAGGTGTTCAGTTGAATGACACATTACAGCATCACACATTTATTTTTAAAGTGATTCACATCAACTGATTCCTTAATGGAAGATTTCCTTTTCTCTTTATTTTTACTTCACATAGTAAGTGAAAAATAAGAACAAATAAAGTAGGTTATGCGTTGTATTTCTCTGTCCCTCTTGCCTTCAATTTGTTCTTTGAGTATCAGATTTTCCAAGCCGTCTTTCTTCATTATATGCCCTAGAAACTTCAGCTATCTCTTTCTGATATTAAGTATAAGTGTCCTTTTCGTTTCAATTTTCCTTGTTGCCCATAGCATCCTTCTGTAGAACGGCATTTCTGTTACTTTATTTGTCAGGAGATTGTCTATTGTGGATTCCGAAATGAAATTCGGTCGCCAATGAATGACAAACGCAAGAATTAAATATAAGAAATAAAATGTATTTACACAATAATACAAAGGGTAATACTGTTAGTAAATCCAGGAACGGGGTTAGTAGCAATAACATATAGATATATACAGTCTCGAAGTAGGACTTCCTTTGAGTCTACGTGCTTGTAACTGTCTTCTACAAGCGGTTACCTCACACTATTACTCTACCTCCAACTCAATCACAATCTCAGTCTTCTTACTATCTAACTGACTCCAAGTAACCCTCTGGTCGAGTCCACTTATATGAAAAATGGGGAGGACCCTATAACATTGTCCAACATTCACTACTATATAGGAGGACTTGCTCTCTTTTCAATTACTATCCAACTGTAATCCCTAGCAACGTAGTGTAGAGTTGTGATCCATGCCTGCAAATAACAGACGCTCTGAATCAAGTTTAATAAGGACTCCTTATTTTAAAATAAATTTGATCTGGAGTGATCCCTAATATGTAATAGGATCGCCCTAAGTGATACCAAAATAGACTTTGTATTCAAGAGCATCGGAGGAGACATATGTATAGGTGACATCTTGGGAGGTACGAATCTGTACCCGTTGGCTTAAGGGACACCTTCCAGATCAACACTCACAAATTGTCAGTGGTTGCCGCCGATACATGTTGTTAACCCAGCTACGTTTCGGATGTGCACACACGGGACAACTGGATAAGAGGAAGATAGATAAACATCTCATCTGAGAAGGAAAAGATAGAGAGTTTGTCACATCCTTGCGATAAGAAAAATTCACGTTAGGAAACAGTTCTCGTAACCACACACCCATAAGCCGATATTAATTTACGTCCAGAAGATGGTTGGTTGGTTGATTTTGTTTAGCGGCAAATCAATTTCTATGGTTTATTTAATGCCGGAATATTTTGTTCGTAATTTTATGCTTTCAACTACGGATATTTTGTACATAATTTTATACTTCCAGGGAAAGGTATGTTTTTTAGATATATGGTTTGTAAGCCATAAAATGTATTGTTGGTTATTTTACTATAAAAATGTATTTTTATATATGTTGTATTGAAAACCATTTTGTTCTAAAACGTATTGGTCATTTTATTATAAAATTTACTGTGGATTTTTGTTTGGAGGTTAACTATTTGCTCATAACCGGGGCCCTAACAGGTGCTACCACCCCTCCTCAGGGTGGATCTGGGAACAACAGCAATTAAGAGGTGGTTCCACTCTCATGAAAATCTCCAATCTCCCGATCAGAGTCCTTGCTGCTAGATGTAGTTTATCGTCATACCCAGGACGATGGTCCAGAAGTAAATAAACAGTAATTTTACACATGAAACATTCTGTCTCGTATTCGTATTAATGTTTACAATGACAGCGTTTAAACCTGCATATAGGATTCGTTTAATGCTCCTATTAACAGGATCATCTCTGTTTTAAAATGGATATACGTTTGATTTAGATATCTGTTATTTCATAACACGAAACACATGCTACACATGTATCTTCATAATATATTCATTTTTACTTCTTTTTCTTTATGTACCGTGTCTCATCAGGACGTAGGTGATCATGGCCCTCCACAACTTCCTGTCCCTAGTAGCTCTTAATAAATTTCTTTTTTTGGTATTTCTCTTAAACCCTGTTCCGCCATCCATTTACTAAGTATGTTATGCATTGTTTTCCACTGTCCATTTCGACCGCTGTCTGTCTCGTGAGTGTCAGATTTTCCAAGCCACCCTTTTTCATTATGAGCCTAAAAAACATCAACTATTTCTTCCTGATGTTAAATATAAGTTTCCTTTACGTTTCCATTTTTTCTAAAACTTTGTTGTTGCTCACATATTCGATCCATAGTATCCTCAGAATTCTTCTGTAGAATCACATTCCTGTTGCTTCAAATCTCTTTTTCATTTTTGAGAAAATTGTACAGCATTCACTGCCATATAGGAGGACTAATAACACGTAACTGTTTAGTTCTCTTTTCTTTGATTCTAGCGAAGTTTTTCTATTTCTTAGTACTCAGTTTAGCTTCTGGAAGGCATCTTTCGTTATCCCAATATGCATTTGGATTTCAATGTCCCACATTCCGTCCTTTGTTAAAACATTTCCCAGATATTTTACTGTTTCTTAATACTTTGCTTAGCTTTTGGAAGGTATTTTTCGCTATCCCAATACGCTTTTGGATTTCAGTGTCCGACTTTCCGTCCTTTGTTAAAACATTTCCCAGATATTTTACTATTTCTTAATACTTTGCTTAGCTTTTGGAAGGTATTTTTCGCTATCCCAATACGCTTTTGGATTTCAGTGTCCCACTTTCCGTCCTTTGTTAAAACATTTCCCAGAAATTTAAATTTTTGTAATCCTTTTATTTTGGCATCCTCGATTTTAAGTTCGTACTTTGGACTCATCCATTTGTTAACAACCATCCATTTTGTATTCTTGCAGTTTATGTTTAATCTTTTCTTCTCGCTTTCCTTCACCACATTCTGTTGAAGTCTTTGTAGCTTTCTTTCTGTGTCTGCTATCAACACTGTGTTATCTGCATACCTTATGTTGTTAAGATTGCGGCCGCCAATAATGAATCCTGGTAGGACTTTTAGTTGTGATATTTATGGAGTATCTCTTGCAGTAATCGTAACCAAAATAGAAAAAAAAAAAACGTTTGTGACAATTAGCCATCTCTTTTTTCTTTCTTCCATCGGTTCAAGCATTTTACACTGAGTCAATCAAGTCTTCAAGAATTTCGTGAACCACCCGAGAAAGAATAGGTTTAATCTTGATGCCCTGTTCAAGGCTAATTGGGCTTGGTTGTCTAGTTTTTTTCTGTTTGGAATGTTTTCTTTTAGTTTCGTTTCTTATCTTCACTTCTTTCTACGCTCTTTTATTTACTTATTTATTTTTATACCTTGGAGTGGGCTGGTTGGTAAGGTAAACCTAATCGAAATAGTCTAAATGGATACCGTTGGGAAATTAGGTCTTCCTCTTCCCAAAATGTTAAATATTCATCCAACCATTGAATTAACATTTCGGGAAAGTGTTGTTATTGATTTATCTTGCAACAAAAAACAAGAAAAAACAACAACAACAAAAAAAAAAAACAACAAAAAAAACACAACGCTTCTGCATATTTTTCATTGTTACTTATTTTCATGACGATTTTACATTCGACTGGACATTAATGAAGGTTTGTATATTCTATATAATAAAATGGTCCGATTTATATATATATATATATATATATATATATATATATATATATGGGGAAACTGTAAGGCGAATTAGAAAAAGTTTATTTGTGACGCGTTTCATCCTTCAGTACTTCGTCGAACTAAATTTGTTATGTTGGTACGACTACACGTGCTCAAGAATGAGAGGTGCTGGGTATTTTAGAATTTTTACCATTTTATATTTACCCGATTCACTTAGAGTCTTTTTCTTTCTATCACTTTTGTTCGTAGATATTCCACCCTGTAATCAGCCAATGAAGATCAGCCAGGAATGGTGAAATGTTGTTAGAGCTATGCCGCACATTTACTGTAGATGACCTTGCGATCAAAGCACTCTCTAGACCTTTACGTCGTAGTGATTCGTCTAAATATATCGTTGGGGTACCACATGTACTGAAGCTGCAGTAGAAGTAGCGTGTCTTGGGCAAGATAGCTTGGCGGAGCTCAACCCTCTCCAGGCTGGTTTGAATTCAGAGTTTTTCTTCTCCAAGGTTGGTTGTCGCCCAAGGCTATAGAACCCAATCTGTCCTGCTATTTACCCATAGCTGAGGATGGTGAAAATTGATGGATTCTTATATTTCCCAAAGTAAGTTTGAATTCAACTGGAATTCGAATCGAACTCTGTTATGCAAAATCAGTCCTCCTATATGGCATTGGCAGATGTACAATCTCCTCACCGATGAAGAAAAGACTTGACACAACAGAAGCGTGTTTTTACGGAACGATACAGGATATATCACGGAATTAACATGTGAGCAACGACAAAGTTTTAGAGAAAATGGAAACGAAAAGAACGAGTTTTACATCTGGAAGAGACAGTTGAAAATTCTAGGATCCATAATGAGGATTGGAAAATTTTATACTCACAGGATAGTTTGAAGGCAAGTTGGAGAAGGGAAAACAACGCGTAAACTAATTAATGAACTTGAGTAAATAGATTTAGAGGTTTGGAAGAGATAAGAAAAAGACACAATTTATAAAGAGCTACAAAGACAAGAAATTATGCAGAGCCATGATCTTCCACGTCCTGATCGACCTCGGCACACAGAAGTAAAACAAACTTAGTTTGACGCAGGATCATGTTAGTAGGGCACCCGTGGAGGATCGAACCCGCGACAATAGTATTCCTGAGACTAGCTACATATTGTAGACAGTCTTTTACAAAATTGTTGCAATGTTAGTTAAACATCATATGAGATTTACGATTCTAACAAATATTAATCGAGGAAATCAATGTATTTGTTAGAGTAAAACACGTCACAAATCCTGTAACTCACTATGGTCGTAGAAGCACTACATATACTGCCGCCACAGAAGGAATGGTCTAGGGCAAGATCGCCTGAAGGACCTCATGCTGGTTTTGAATTCATAGATTTCCTTCTCCTAGATTGGTTGTCACTTCATGGCAAGAGAGCACAATCTGCTATGCTATTTATCACATAGCTGTATTTATATGAAAATGAAAGTAACGAACTTGATCGGAATTCGAACACCGGCTCGTTATTTTCTATTTCCGAGTCGTTAACCGTTACACTACCTCATAATGAATCAACAACATCTGGAAAACATCTACCCACCGAATTCAGTTGATAATAAACTCATAAGCAATTGCTTGTGGTACTAATCATTAATCATCTCTTTGCAACAGGTTCTCGCCTAATATCCCTGATAAAACGTCTTTGACTTTATTTTTTTTTCCAAAGAAATTTCTGCACCTGTAAAAGAATAATCATTATGAAAATTACTGGCCTTTTTCTTGCAATGGAAATAATGTTCTTACTCACCTCTCCATATTCTAACCTATGATACATTTAGTTGGGATCTAAAACATATGGGTATCTCAGATTTTGTCAATATCTAAAGAAAAGACAGCGTTTTCTCACCCGAGATAAAATGAATTAAAATCGAGTTATCTAAAGTTTTCGTTTCCATCTCTGGTAGAGGAAGACCGAAGGTATTTTTATTAAAACAAATCTCGTAAAACATTATTCAAACCTACAATCGATAAGGATGCTATTAATTTTCAACATAAATTCTGAAAAATTAAACAACTAAAAAGCCTAACGAAAAAGCTCTAAACTTTATGAATTTAAAGCGCAGTACTAGATTGACGACAAAGTCTCGTCAATTTACAGTTGAATTGGCTAGACATAACCGTAAGTTCTATGCTAACAGTTTCTTTTCTCGCACTTCTCTCTTGTGGAACTTCCTTCCGGCTCCATGCTTTCCGACCAACTTCGATTTTCAAAAATTTAAATGCAATGTCACTCGTTAGTTACCGTCTTACTGATTGCTCTTCTATTGCTCTAGTTCCTTCATAATGTTTTCACTCAGTAACCCCTTGTGTCTTAGTGGTTTAGTGCCTCGCTTGAGGCAATTTCAATTTAAAAAAAAAGATGCTAACGATAAAAAATAAGTATCTGAAATAGAAACGTAAAAATTAATGTTTAGATTTATGTACCTTGTGCAGAATTACCCCACTTGTTTACCAGATAATTTCTGCTAATGACCGCTAGATGGCGTTGCTAAGAGCGCGAAATAAGAAAAGAGTGCAAATGTTTTCACTACAGCCACAAAATGTCTTAAAAATAGGACATGCCTCGTTTTTTTCTTTCGGGGTTCCTTGGTTTCCAGCGAGCGATGTCATATTGAACAAAACACAGCATAGCACACAGTATATTTGACTAAACACCGACATATCTAATAATTCTATCAAACCGAGAAAGAACTCTTCTAAACAAAAATCTCTCGATATATTTCATCGGAAATTTGCACACACGTTCGTACGAAAAAAGACATCATTACATAAACATCTTGCTTATCTTTAACCATCGTGTCCGCAAAAAACGGGGTTGTAAAGGACAGTTTTTTCCCTGACGTCGCTATTATTTTAACTACCTCGGCAATGTTTATTGTTTTAAAAAGTAATGTTTAAAATTGTAATAAAACCGAAACATATGACGAGAGTGAATCTATATATAATTTTTATTTTTGAGAATTTACAAGACAAATAAACAATAACAAATTTAATAAATACACAGTGTTTATTATTGTTGTTATCAATTCTCAAGAACAAAGAAAATGTATCAATTTACTTTCATGGGTTTATGTTTTATTAAAATTCTAATCATTACATTTTAACGAAGGCTAAAGATTGCAAACATTTTCATTCAAAACGTTTATAGTCTTTTTATTAGTTTACTAAGGCAATAAAAATGTTAAGTGTACGTAATTGCTTGTGTATTCGTTCTTAAATTCTTTTGTTTGAGGAAATTCCAATGTGTCCTCAGTTCTTCTTCTTGTTCTTTATTTGACGCGTCCCCTCGGGATTTAAGCGATCACAGCTCTCCACAATTTCCTGTCCTTTGTAGCGGTTAATACATTTTGTCTTGCTGTTATTTCTCCTAAACCTTGTTCCGCCATCCATTTACTCGAGCTCACTAAATATGTTATTCATTGTATTCCTCTGTCCCTTTTGTCTTTAATCTGTCCTGTGACTATCAGATTTTCTAAGCCCTCTTTTTTCATTATGTGTACTAGAAATTTCAGCTGTCTCTTCCTGATGTTATGTATAAGTTTTCTTTTTAGTTTCCTTTTCCTCTAAAACTTCGTTGATGTTTATATATTCAGTCCATGGTATTCTCAGTATTCTGCCGTAGAGCCATATGTTTGTTGGTTCAAGTCTCTTCTTTGAGGAGATTGTCCAGCATTCACTGTCATATAGGAAGACATATCACGCAACAGTTCAGTTTTCTTTGTTTCTCATGAAGTTTTTCTTTATCATATTACTTTGCTTTTGAAAAGCATCCTGGATATCCAAATACCTCTTCGGATTTCATTGTCGCACTTTACATCCTATATTAGAACACTTCCCATATATTTAAATAACCGATTTTACTGTATATTTTTCTCACTAAATATATATATCCTTAAACAATTGGCAACCCACCTTGCTGTTGTTGTTGTTGTTGTCAAGTCCATTCGGGGCATGGACTATTATCGCCCTATACAACTTCTTTATAAAATCTCTGTATGTGTGTGAAGCTGAAAAAAAGAAACTCTATCTCCCCCCCTCTCTCTCTCTTACGCAAACACATACTTGCACATGTTTTGATATCTTTCTGTATCTGCTTGAATTATATGGTCATCCTCTTTCTGGACTCCATATCTTATTCTTAATCTTCTATGTGCCGTGTCCATTCGAGATGTGGGCGATCATGGCCCTCCACTTACTCTCATTTATAGCACTTTCTCCAACATCATGTTCTGCTATCCATAAAACACGTTACTCGCTGTTTCCCTCTGACCATCTTGATTTCAATATGCCCTGTGAGTTTTAACTTTTCCGAGCCCTCTTTTTTCATTAAGTGTCCTAGATTATTCAACTATCATTCTCGGTATCATTTTTCCTTTCCATTTAATTTAAAAATTCTTCGTCGTTCACATGTTCCATCCTTGGTATTCAGAGCATCCTTCTGTAGAACTACATGTCTATTGTTTCAAATTTTATCACATATTTTTTTTAGGATTAATACCGATTTTATAATAGTGTATTTTAGGAGCTGTGAACTACGCCTCCATTCATCTGTTATCTGTAAAAGCACTCGTGTATAAAAATAGCAAACAAGAATACGATTGTTCTTTGCGTCCCAATCGTATATTCAGATCGCGTAAAGCTTCCAAAAAAATTTAGGACTATTAAAAGCTATCTTCTTTTATATGCCCTGTCTCTTCGGGGTGTGGGCGATCATGACTCTCCACAACATTTTATCCTTTGTAGCTCTTAGTAAAGCCCATTCTGTTATGTCCATTTACTTAAGCAGGTCCGTTGCTCACTGTTTCCCTTTAACCCATTTGCCTTTAGTTATAGCCCGTGGGTGTCAAATTTTCCAAACCCTCTTACTTCATTATGTCTCCCAGAAATTCCAAATGTCTCCTTCTGATTCTAAGTATGTGTCTTTTCGGTTTCCATTTTTCCTTAAAACTTTACTCACATTTTCAGGCCATGGTAATCTCAGCATCCTTCTGTAGAAATACATTGAAGAGAAACTAATGAAATAATCAAGATTTAACATTCCACATGACTTCAAATAAAAGGTTGGGAAGGAAACCCACACCAATACTAGAAAGAGCTATAATAACTACTGGACTTTAGAAACTAATTTTCCTAAAAAACTGCTTACGGCCACATCACGTTGAAACACCGATTAACACAAGATCACAGAAAGTTAAACAACGTCAAGCCTGGTCAGTATCTAGATGGGTAACCGCTTGGGAATGCCAAGTGCCGTAAGCTTGGATGTATGGGTAGTGTAATGGATAATGCCTCAGAATTGTTAATCGGAGGGCCGAGTTCTAATTCCACTTGAATTGGTTATATTCATTTACGTGCAAATACGCTTCGAGAAGGTATGAATCCACCTCTTCTCCACCCAGCTACGAGATAATTAGCAAGATTTGGATCAGTAAATTTCTATTATCTCTCCACCCCCACCAAAAAATCTTAGAATCTATATATATTTTCTGGTTTTAAATAATCAGCAAAAGGTTAATAAGCTGTCGAGCATGAATCAATCAATCGATTTCCTGCAAATCGTTTTAAGAGAAAGATTATATAAATTTCAACAGAAAGCACTACTGGCAGGCCGGTCAATGAGTGACAAAATTTTCCTTGTATTGGTAAATATGGACGGAATGGAATAGGCATGAACATATTCAAAATAGATTGGTAAATATGGACGGAATGGAATAGGCATGAACATATTCAAAATAGATTGGTAAATATGGACGAAATGGAATAGGCATGAACATATTCAAAATAGATTGGTAAATATGGACGGAATGGAATAGGCATGAACATATTCAAAATAGATTGGTAAATATGGACGGAATGGAACAGGTATGAACATATTCAAAATAGATTGGTAAATATGGACGGAATGGAACAGGTATGAACATATTCAAAATAGATCGGTAAATATGGACGGAATGGAATAGGTATGAACATATTCAAAATAGATTGGTAAATATGAACGGAATGGAATAGGTATGAACATATTCAAAATAGATTGCTAAGTATGGACGGAATGGAACAGGTATAAACATATTCAAAATAGATTGGTAAATATGGACGGAATGGAATAGGCATGAACATATTCAAAATAGATTGGTAAATATGGACGGAATGGAATAGGCATGAACATATTCAAAATAGATTGGTAAATATGGACGGAATGGAATAGGTATGAACTATTCCTACTACATTTCTATTGCTTTAAGTTTCGCCTTCATTTGTCATGAAATTGACCAGCGTTTACTGCCATATAAAAGGATTGATATTGCATAGGCATTCAGCACTTTCTTTGTTATTTTTAATGAAATCTTGCTGTTTTAATACCTCAATTAAGATCAAATACAAAATTACAATACCACTTCAGTTAATTGATCCTTTTTACCTATGACGTTCGTATCATTTGCCGTATTTCTTTTATCCCATTAAACGTTATGACACTTCATTAGTCTAGAGATGGGAAGAGATCTACATCATTTAGAAAAAGAGCAAAAGTATGCACAAAGCAAAATTTTCAAAAACATAAAGATATAACTGTCACAGCAAATATCTAACTGCACATAACTTTGTTTCCTTTCCCACAACGAATTTTCCGGTGTAACAGAGAAAAATGGCCTATCGTAAGAAGGTGACTATTTTTCATATGGTGTGTTGTGTTTAATTTAGAATGACTCCCCCATATATACATTATGCCAGATTTTATTATTTTAATATCTTGACATTAAAATAAAACTGAGGTTCGCACAATATCCTGGATTTACTCATATTTATGTGGTCAATATACTAGGTGTATTTTTAAGTTAAAATATTATTAAAAATATCGACAATAACTTATTTGATGCTGTGAGATTTTATTATGTAATTCAGTGGCTGTTCATAAGGTTAATGCAAAGGTCTTCAGTAAAATGCATTGGAGCACTCCGGCTGATTGTCATTTGTTTACATTCGTAAAAACAATACGCTAGATTTAGCCGTTTCTCTCTGTCTAATGAAGATAGCTCAGTGGTAGAAACTCAGACTGACACCAAATCGGTTTTGTTTTGATCTGGGCTTGAGGCATTCGGATGTCTAGTCGCACTGAGGAGCTAGGATACAGCGAAACAGTACTGTCTGCGCGAATGACAAACACACACACACACACATATATATATTAAAGAATATTAAACATTTAAAATCTACCTAGGTAGGTCTTGAATATTAAGAGCTATTTTGCTTAGAGCTCTCATGAAAGAAAAATTATTACCTATGGGATGTTTAAGTGTTTGATATTCTTTAATTAATAATAATTTTGCTCTGTTTTTTGACATAGAGCTCTTCCTGGTTCTATATGCCTCTGAAATTCATTATAGATTACGATATTGTATTATTACTATATATATATATATATATATATATATATATATATATATATATAGAGAGAGAGAGAGAGAGAGAGAAAAGAGATTGTTGCTAAAATCCAAAGAAGAATTAGCAATATTATTGGTCCTGATCCGCCGTAATGTAGCTTCCTTTTGCCTTTCTATAAATGCTTTCATGGCAATTGTTCGGATGAGCTCTTTGCTATGGTACCTAGAGTTTATGAATTTAAACTCAGTACTATATTGGCAACAATATCTCGTTAATTCACAGATAAATTGGCTAGATGTAACCGTACGTTCTATGTTAGCAGTTTCTATTCTTGCACTTTTTGCTTGCGGAAATCTCTTCCGGCTCCATGTTTTCCAGCCAATGCAATGTCAAGGCACACACACACACACACACACACACACACACACACACACACACACACACACATATATATATATGACAAAGTGGAAAAGTTATATTGTCATATATATATGGCAAGAGGGGCACCTCGACGTGGTGTAATGGTTACAAAGCTTGTCTTGGTAGATCAGTTACGACTGAGTAGTGAGTTCGATCCTTGCTGGGCGTCCCATAGTTTCGGCCTTGTGCCACATCTAAGCTACGTTTAGAAAATCATTGCATATCTGGCAAGAGGATGTTTTCGGGCGATGCATGGTTTGGCCATGTCACCAGGCGTTTGCAAGAGCATTATGCAAGGCAGTGTTGAATGTAGACGCAAGAGTGGACGGCAGTGCAAAAGCTGGTCAGACAACATCAAAGAGTGGATGGACATGA
The DNA here is from genome assembly GCA_903632075.3 of Acanthosepion pharaonis. Lineage (NCBI taxonomy): Eukaryota > Metazoa > Mollusca > Cephalopoda > Sepiida > Sepiidae > Acanthosepion > Acanthosepion pharaonis. Next base: position 1,703,413 of record CAHIKZ030000990.1, on the reverse strand, counting down.
CATCCCCCAACAGATCATCCTGGCGGGGGTTGTTTCCTTCTTCTGCCTTTAGGTTCCCCCGACGGTTGACGCAGTCAAGGGCCCGATGAGGATGGACAACATTTTTTGTATTGATTTTTTGCACTTAGAGAATAAATGTGATTAGGCATCTTCATCGTGATTGCTCGCTCCGTCTATTCTGGCTTATCTGTGTTTCTTCAGCACCCATCTGCAGCTATGTTGAGCGAACATAAGTTACAGTGACCCACCAAGGGCATAGACGGATTTGAATTCAGAGTTGGCCTTCTCTTAAACCGGCTGCCCACCCTACTATTTAACCCATAATTAGGGGGAGAAGAGAAGTTTTTGTGCTAAAGTGAATGTAACGATCTCAACCGGAATTCGAACTCGGCTCGCCAATTTATCGTTCTGGGCCTCTAGTTTTTACGCCACCTGCACATAATACTGCATTTAATTCGCGTAATGCAAACACGTGGAGATTACATAGACTAAAGTAATTGATAATTTGAACAAATTATTAATAATTTTTTTCTGGTGCTTCGAAATAATATTTATAATACACTTGTTTTTCGGATTGATGTCTTCATCTTGTGGCTTATCATAATAACGTTTCGGCATCTTCTTCAGTTACCTGTTCTAGTTGGTAAGCTTCCAGTTTATCTTCGTTAATTGCAAGTCTTCACAGAAGTTTACTAACTGCAACAGAAACTTATAATGGCCGAAACATTGCGGCAATAACAATCGATATGATCTCTAGTCAGAAAAGGTTAGTATAAATTGTTAAGTTATTATTAATTTTAATATATTATTAATTATTAAATAATATATTATTAATAAAATTAGGTGATTCATTGCAAATACGGAACTCTCGTTTGCTTATTTCTATTGTAGTACCTCTTGTAAGCTGGCATAGTAAGAAAAAGATCGTAATTACCTGTTTAATATACCGAGACTATACCGGGTGTAACATGCTGTTAATCTTTTATGATACTCTAAGGGGTAATTTGTGAAGAAATCGTAATGAGGCCTTAAATTTTTGTATGGACCTATCGCAGAAGAAATACACTCGTGCTATACAATACAAAAACATAAATAGTGAAAATGCTGGTACGTGTAGCTACAAGATGAGTTAATTTACAATCGCTCAGAGACCCGTTTTCTCGTTCAGTTTCACTGCAGCGATCAATAATCAGCTCTGACGCAAGTCACCTGGAAATTTTTTTTTTTGAATTCGTGCAAGAAATAATGGATTACGCCAAGAAACATTCTTATGGCTGAAAGAACTTGTGATCTTTTTATTTCATTCCTTGGAGATCATGCCATATTGTTGCATTGTCAGATCGACGTAAGGCAACTATTTTTACAGGTTGTTTACTGACTTGCTTTTCACGAAAAAGAGGATAAAACTACTTTCTGTTTAGTCTCCTTTTTTAAATTTAGGGAAAAAATGCGAGAGTTTTACTTCGAGCATTTTTTCATGCTTTCTTCTTGAATAAATTTTCTTAATTTTAATGATCAAACGAAGGTTAATTCATGTTTCTAATGCTAATGGGCTACCGTATACCTCAATGTGAGAACGCTAATGGGCTACCGTATATTTCAATGTAAGAACTATTTTTGTCGATATTGTAAATGGAAATTTAAGTTTGTGGATGAGTATCCCTTATATTACTGCAATCACAAGTAAAAAAATACAAGACTGGCGAAATCTATCTATCTATCTATCTATTTATCTATATATCTATCTATCTATGGCTCTTCTCTATCTATCGAACTATGGCTCTTCTCTTATCTATCTATCTATCTATCTATCTATCTATCTATCTATCTATCTATCTATCTATCTATCTATCAATTCTCTTTATATCTAGCAGCATTATTCATTTTATTAACTAGGTTAGTTCGGGCACAATGCCAAATGAAGGATATTGAATCTGGAAGATTGTATTTCGCCAATATTTCAGAGAACAACAGTCTATCCATTTTCCATAAAAATCAGCAGTTGTAAACCTGATTTTGTTTGAAGTCGAAATCCAACTTCTGGAACAGGATTAGAAATACGCGAATAGGTACAGCTTTACAAAACCTGGTTATCTGCTCTTGATTCAACAGTAATTTGAGTGCAGGTCAATGGGTAAAAAATGTGTGGTTACAGTCTCGCGAGATGTGCGAAAGTTAAGCAGCCTCATCAGTTGGGGCCAAGTTATCAGATTAACTGCACTTTTACTCCAGAACTCAGAAGTAAGAGCTTAACACGTTTCCTATTTCTGTCACTTTGTATCATTGAGAAAACTACTGTCGCATGTAGGTTCTGCAAATAGGCATATAAAGTATTTTCTCTCAAGCATACACGTCTGTTATCACTAACGAACAAAATTTACTAAATCGTGACAATGGCAATGCTGATATTTGGATGGTGTGGTAAACTTCTCTCTATCAGCCATTCCAACAACTATCAACCTTTTTACCTCTGACTCAGTATTCTGACCACAAAGCTTTAACTTTCACGACGCTGTGCGTAAGCGTCATTGTCTACTTTAATGGCACACGGCGGCTCTCTGACTGGCATGTTAAGAGTTCGCATCTGCGTATTTTTTCTGTCTTACGTTTTGCACGTACCGCTTACAATTACTATTATATAATATAAATCTTAGAAAGTAGAGATTGTAAAAGCTGTAGATTTCAACTGTTTTCTCGTCTTCTTTTTGTTGTAAAAATGGGAAACATGAGATCTAGAAGATTAAAGAGTAGTAACAAGCATGTAAATAGGGTTATACAGAAGGATATTGAGAATTCTACGGAAGTATGTAAGCAACGAGATTTCGATTTTTTTAAAGTGTACTTTTCATTCACCCCAAACAAGGCAGTAAAGCCACTAAGGCACAAGGGAATACTGGGTGTGGAAGAATTAGAAAAGAGAAACATTATTAAGAAGCGAGAACAATAGAAAAATAATCAGGAAGACAATAAATAGCATTTACATTTTTGATTATTAAAGTTTACTGGAAAGCATGGAGCCGGAAGAGAGTTCCACAAGCAAATAACTTCGAGAAAAGAAACTGTTAGCATAGAACTTACGGTTACATCACGTCAACTCAACTATATATTGATGAGACCTCCCCGCCAATCTAGTACTGCGCTTAAATTCATAATGTCTAGGTACCATAGAGAAGAGCATTATTTATTTGTATAAATGGGGAAAAGGACGGCCTTCTTCGGTCTTAACATTAAACTTAGCTAGCCACAAACACTGATCAAAACATACCACAATATTCCTTACGCCAAAACAACGCATTCTTACTTACTTTACTACAGCCACCATAATACCTTATTATCTCTATAAAAGTCCTAACTAGTCCCCATATGTACAATTGATTGCCTATGGGGGTATAAAATAACGATTTTAAAAAATCCAAACCCCAATGACTATTAACAAATCTGAAACAAAACTATATACAAGAAATCAATCAAAATAATATTAGTAATAAAACTACCCACAATCCTTAAATGTGGCAGAAACTTCAGTTAACTGGACGAAATCAACGCGAGACTCTAATAATATAAAACATTCATTTATTCCAAGCACTCACTCAAACACACATTCATTCAAACACAACAAAAAATACGAAAATCACACCAAAAACGAAAGGTACTCCGCATCTACTAGAGAACTGAAGTCTTTCCTTACCTTAACGGGAGTGGGAAGGGGGAATTAAACTAAAGAAAATAGGGCCAGAAATAAAAGGGGCCAATGAGCATACATCCCCTAGCTAATTTAACTTGAAAGAAGAAACTAAGGACAAAACGGAACCCCAAACTAGCCTAAATCTGGGCGGGGTTAACCAGTGTTCAAAGCAGAGAGAACAATATTCTGGTGCCACTCCAAGCTATCCCCACTTACTCGACACAAACGCACAAGACTCACCCACCTTTGGCCAATTTCTGATGGAGGGAGCCGCCGCCTTTTCGTCTTAATCTTGACTTTAAGCTGATGCTTAAAGTACAAGATCATTTGAGAAGAAGTGAATTTCTCTCCTTCATAGAAACCCTTCTGACGTGTCGTTCAAATAACGACTCTTATAAAACCTAGCAAACAAAAGAACACATAGTGTTCAGACTTTGTCAATGGCGGCAACACATTGCTACAGACAGAACTGGTCTCGAGTATGAAAAACTTACCGTACAGCATGCGAACCATGATAACTTCAACAAACTTGGACAATGGCACGACTCTGCAATGAAAGAAGGCGTGACCCACGATTCCCCCTCCCATTTCAGCGAACGTAGTTTGGAGGTTTCCCCAAGCCTGTTGAACAAAGTCTTTTGCCGACCCAAAACGCCCTACGAATCACCAGCCAGGTGTGTGATGCCTCGTTGTTATCGAGGCATTTCAACCCAAGCGCCCACGGCCATATTGAGTAAGCCTCCTGCTTCGTAAACCGAGCTCGTCAATCAGCTCATCTTGTAGAGACACCCTAACTAAAACATGATATAATGTCCTTCGAGACAGCGCCTGGATATTGGAGAGGCCATCCGATGGTCGTAAGAGGTGTTTCAGAGCAATACTGCTGTTTACCTCCCTTTGATTTTTTTTGCTGACTTCGACAGTCTCAGCTCTGCTGGACACAAGAACAGAAACGTCGTCAGTATAGGCAGAATATCTGTCCGAGATGGTAGCACTAGGTAGGGAAATTCCGCGTAGGACTGGATTCGTCTTAACCTTCGAAGGAAGGATTCCAATGCAAGAACGTAAAGCCAAGGCGAAAGCAGACAACTTTGACGAATAGAGCGAGACAATACGAAAGGCTCCGATCATACCTCATTCATTTCCACCAGCGCACCGAGAGACGCATACAGAAATCGGATCCAGGTGCGAAAGTACTGCCCGAAACCGGCCATCGAAAGGACAGCCTCCAGAAATCGATGATCAACCTTATCGAATGCCTTGGGTTGATCTAAATTGATCAGAGCGGCTTCAATGTTACTTGCTCGATGATCAAGCGTATCGTATGAAGGTTGTGCTGAATAGTACTGCCCTTCACAGCGCAAATCTGTTCGTAGCCAATCAGAGTAGAGAGAACAACCTGAAAACGATTGACTATGATGTTGGCTAAAATCTTTAACTCTGTATTTAATATAGTACAAGGCCAAAAGTTACCTATCTCACACAGTTCTTGTCCTTGAGTAACAACTTGATTACACCCCTGGTGAAGCGTTGAGGTATAGACCCTAAAAAAGGAACAAAAACGGATGACTGCCTCAAAAACAGTTAGTAGGGTAGACCATCTAATCTCGGAGATTTGTCACAGTCAACCTGCTTCAGCGCTTCCTAGATTTCCGACTCTGTGATGGAACCTTCGCATCCAGCCACGCTAGCTGCCTCAAGGCAGATAAAGTAGGCTAAATGGGTGTCGAACTGAGCACTGCTCAGGCCGGACTCACTCATGAAGCGATCCTGAAAGTATTCACGAAAAGCCTCGCATATGCCCGCGTTTGTAGTCACGGTCCAATTATCCGGCAATGTGACGCACGCGATCTGTCGCTGAGATGCATTCCGAACTTCCTCTGCGCGCAATTCAGCGGCCATATTCATTGCCTCCTAGAACATTCTTTTTAACCTAGCCCTAACTAGCAGATCTTGATCCTACTTGATAAGCAAGCAGGCCAACTCTGCCCTATCCATCACATATTTCCAACCACAGTCCTCGTCAATTCCCGCTGCAACATTGGTAGTAGCTGGCCCCGGAAATCTTGCTCAGCAAACAATGATGAGTTCAATTTAAGTAGCCAGCTATCCTAACCTTAGCCTTATTTAAGTTTACACGGTTCGGACTATGATCCGAGTAAACTATATAGTGGAAGCTTAGACACCTTAAAAGGCCTACACCGACTCTCGGTCGAGGTATCTAGAACGCATCTCTGTAGCTGAGTCGCCTCTATTAGTCCAAGTACATACTATCCACCGAGAGTGTTCATTACTGTACTTATCGATAAGATCAAACATAGATAAAGTCCCAAAATGGTTTCACGTCCCGTTTGTTAGTACCTGAATTTGACGCGATACAATCTATGTCGGGGTCAAGGACGGCATTCCGATTCCCCGTTAAAACTAAAGCAACTAAATGTCGTCAAAAACGTCTCGATTCGCCATAACAAATCAGGCGGCTCAGAATGATCACTGGGCGCATAAACCCCAATGAGACGAAGAGCCTTATCATTTATGTTAACATCCAGCACTCAAAGCCTGCTCGCTGAACCTGCGAAGACAAGAGCTCTCGCAAAGACTTGCTCACCAGTCAGGAGACACCTCTTGAGCGCCCATCAAAACATTCTGAATAGAGGGAGAACCCCTAGACAGAATGCCTTCATAATCGCGAGTAGAAAACCGGGTCTCCTGCACACAACATGCATTCACCCCGAGATACTGAAAGTCACGAGAGAGCCTCGACCTTTTTAATTTTAAAAATTCTTTTAACTGTTGAAGCTTTTCTGCCTTTTCAAAGGATGGTTCATATTTGAGATTTTGGCTTCTGAAGCGATCAGCATAGCTGATCGAGGATTCACCCTTGGAATTGGTAGTGCAAGTAGGACTGTATGTGTCTATATCCATAGGGGCTTCAGTGGAACGAGGTCCCACTGCTCGGAGCTTCCTTCTAGCCCTGCCAACGAGCTGCCATTCCCTCTATTCCTTCCCTGTAACCGCACAAGCGGGGGAAAAAAGCTTTTCAGTGAATGGGGGCTGTGAGACGGCGCTTTTACCGTACCGGTTCCAGGCATTACAAGCGAGACAGAAACACTCCACCAGAGCGGGATTTGGGTCGGCGGGGGCCGGAACAACATAGACCGTCTTCTCCAGTCAGGAAGAGGAGAGGTGGCCAATCTCTCCGCACTTCTAGCATGTTGGTCTACGGCTGGTCACAATGACCGGCATTTTCTGTCCCTCTACATCTAGGCAGTTGGGGATGGAGAGGAAGGCCTTAAGATCGATCATCCTCGAAGCTCCATACCCCGGTCAGTTCGTTAGAAAAGGCACTGAGTATCTATCCGAATTATCACAAGTAAGCGGCCAAGTGCTCCCCGACGATCTGAAGAGGGACATTAAATACTGATACTGATACGTGGTCCGGCACCTACCCTCATATTCTGTTCTTAAAATGAGGTCCTTGGTGATTAAATCCCGACTGAAAACGGCTTCAAAATCGGCAGGCGTGGCTAACATTACGTACTACATAAAGTAGCCTTTTTCTTTTTATGACTTTGAGGTTTGACTCCCTGAGACGTCAGCGATTTTATGACGGTATCGTTTATGGAGCGACAAATTTTGCGTGAACGCTTGTTCACCACAAAGTCAAACACATTTTTTTTCAACCTTATGCAGTTCAACGGGATTAGCCAAGAGTCCATCTACTGTGACAAGATGTGCGTAGCTCTTAGCCTTCTTCAGGAACTCCGTAATTTTGATTTTACACTTCGGTTGGGACTTCCAGCAGGATGGCGTCTCCCCGACCGTTACATTCATATCTTTGTTCTTTTCCTCATTGTCGTTTGACAGGGTTGCAATTTTTCCTTTAAATTATGGCCTTTTCGGCCACCATACTTCTTTTTTTCCAATCCTTAACCTTGTTCCTGTTTTCAATAGAATTTTGGTCACCATACTTTTATCTAAATCCATAACATGGGCACTGGTTTCCTCTAAATTTAGGCCGTTTTCAGTTTCCATATCTTTATCCACTTCATTAACCTTTTCCTCCAACTTCGTTGATTCTTCGATGTTTTCAGTTATTTTTTGTTTCTCGGGAGGGTCTTTTTTTTTTTGACCCCTAAAATTTTTTTTCGCGGACTTGCTTTTGTCGGCCATTTTTTCTTTTTAAATATTAAGCAAATATTTTCCTTTTTTCTTTTGAATATATATTACTTTTAAAAAGCAAAATGGGAATTTTTCTTCTTCTTTTAAATAGAATGAAAAAAGAAAACAAAAATTTAAAGATTCAAATTAAGAAAGAGCAGATAAATACAAGCAAATAGTTCAAACAAATATATCACAAAACTCCTTCAACATAAAAAAAGAAAAAACAGACAGATTAAACCAAATAAACAAGAAAAGTTAAATTAGAAAATAAAAAACACAGAAGATTTAACAAATACTTAACGGGATGACAAAAAAGTAAAACAAAGAACGAAGTGACACGTCGTAGAAATAATAGATAAACGAAGGAAATACAGTCTGGTGGGGGTTACAGAGAATTAAACAGAAAAATATATTCAAAAAATAACTTTTAGAATAAGAGAAAATCTAAAACCTAAAAATAAAATAAAAGGTGAGAAAAGATAAAATAAAACCTGGGGGTGGGTGAAAAAATCAAAACTTTGGCGAACAACAGTCAGTAATAAAGTAAAAAAGGTAAAATAAATGAACTTAACGTAAGTGTGGTATATTCAAAAAACAATTCACAGAGTGGCAAAATATACGTCCACCGCTAGGCACTGGTTGTAACTGGTCTACCAAAAACGAACTCCCACTACTACCATAGTGAAAAGCTCATTCGAATAATTACCATGAAAGTATTTATAGAAATGGCACAGGGAAGCAACTTTATGGCGATGGGAAAGTTACTGAAGCCGAGATGTTGGGTCAGGATCATTAATATTGCTGATTCTTAGAATCAGAAAGAGCACATTAAAATTTCTTGGAAGGGTGGTTTGGAAAACTTACGGGGCTTATCGAGGGCTAATGAGATAAGAGGAGGTAGCGGGCCTATTTGTGTGAAAGAATGGCGGAACGTGTGATGGGAGACTTGGCAAAGGGAGAAGTACTGGGATAGGAGATTGTGGAGAACCAGTGATCTTCCACGTCTTGAATGGACACGGCACACAGAAGAAGAAGAATTTATATAATAGTAATTTAACATCTCGGTATGACGATAAAGACATGGGTGTTGTCTAGCTTTTGGAAAGGCTATCAAGAAGTAGTGTTATCAATTTGGCTGACGTTCAATTTTCTGTTTCTTACCGGCTGTCTTCTTTGGCTTAATTTGCATTATTTCCAGTTGAAAAAAGAAATACGTGTGTCAGGGTCGAATAGAGAGATAAGTAGGTGGAATAAATTTCAGAAAATATCATGAATTCCCAAATCGTTCCAAACAGGTAGGCATTTTTGATAGAATCCAAAGATAATAAAAATTAAATAGATCTTAATTTTACAATGTAACATACAGAGTATACAAAACATAAAATAAACACAATATTCAAATTTCATTTTATGCTAAATGACAGGGGTGCTTTACTCGTATTTAAACTTAGTATTTCTTAGTACTCAGTTAAGACTCCCAAAATAAAACTGTTATTTGGAAAAAGGGCTTAAAGGCTTCTTGTAAAACGTGAATTGAAGACGTTGAGATTTGAAAATGTCTACATACAAATATTTTCATCGGATATTTTTGTTTTTGTTAAATTCATATAAAGTTCTTTCGTTGTTGTTTAAACCAGAGTTTTCCGCTATTGATACACCTCCTCCTCCTCCTTCTTCTTCTTCTTCTTCTTCTTCTTCTTCTTCTTCTTCTTCTTCTTCTTCTTCTTCTTCTTCTATGTGCTGTGTCATTTCAGGACGCTATCAATCATGGCTATCCACAATTTCCTTTCATTTGTAGCTCTTAGTTTAACTTCGTGTTTTTGCCATCTCTCCTAAACCTATTTCTGCAAACCATTTACACAAGCTCACTGCGTTATGCACTGTTTTCCTCCGTCCCTCTTGCCTTCCTTACGTCCTATGAGTATCAAATTTTCCAAGCCACTTTGCTTCATTATGTGACTCACAAATTTCAACTGTCTCTTTCTAATGTTAAGTATAAGCGTCCTTTTTGCTTCCGTTTTCCCTAAAACATCGTCATTGCTGACATGTTTATTCATTTTCAACATCCTTCTGTAGAACTACATTTCAGTTGTTTCAAGTCTTTTCCTCATCTGACAGGAAAGGGTGTCCAGAATTCACTGCCATATAAGAAGACTGATATTACATCAGAGTTTAGTATTCTATTTTTCGTTTCTTAATATTAGTTTAGCTTTTGGAAGGCAACATTTCGCTATCCCAATACTCCTTCGGATTTCGGTATAGCCCTTTCCGCCTTCCGTTAAAACACTTCCAAGATATTTAAATTGTTGTGCTTGCTTCATTTTGGTATCTTCAATTTGTAATTTGCATGTTGGGCTGTTCCCTTTGCTAACAACCATGTATTCTGTATTCTTGCAATTGAGGTTTAGTCCTTTCTCCTTGCTCTCCTTCACTAGCTTCTGTAGGAGCTCTATTTTCCATTCTGTGTTTGCTATCAATATAGTATCATCTGCATATCTTACGTTGTTAAGATCGTAAACAAAAAAAATGGAAAGAGGACACTTTACTCTGATTTAAACTCTTATTTATAGTCAGTTAAGACTCCCAAATAAAACTGTTACTTGAAATAGGCTTACAGTCTTCTTGTAAAACGTTGATAGAAGATATTGATATTTTAAGATACAAATATTTTCATCGGATACTTTTGTTTCATATAAAGTTCTTTTGTTGTCGTTTAAACCAAAGCTTTCCGCTTTTGTGACCTGAGTGATTTCGTAGTTTATTTGGTTTTATCCGATGTTAAGAAAACAGTTACCGGAATCATCATTTTTAAAGATGCTATTCAAAAGAAGATTAAACCATAGACAGAAACAAATTTGGAAGCTCTTCCTTTAATTAGTTAAAAATAACATTTTATTGAAGAGAACGACGATTTTGTTGTTTGGAATTTAAATTTGCATATCTATGTGTACAAGTAGTGTAGTGGTTTGCCGTCTGGCCCTTGAGTTTACATATTTATGGCTGCCCTTATCTCCCATGTGCAAGTGGTGTAGTGGTTAACAGACTGGCGTTTGAGTTTGCATATTTATACATCCCCTTATCTCACGTGTACAAGTGGTGTAGTGGTTAATAGGCTGGCGTTTGAGTTTGCATATTTATACTTCCCCTTATCTCACGTGTACAAGTGGTGTAGTGGTTAACAGGCTGGCGTTTGAGTTTGCATATTTATACTTCCCCTTATCTCACGTGTACAAGTGGTGTAGTGGTTAATAGGCTGGCGTTTGAGTTTGCATATTTATACTTCCCCTTATCTCACGTGTACAAGTGGTGTAGTGGTTAATAGGCTGGCGTTTGAGTTTGCATATTTATACTTCCCCTTATCTCACGTGTACAAGTGGTGTAGTGGTTAACAGGCTGGCGTTTGAGTTTGCATATATATGGTTCTCCTTATCTCATGTCTATAAGATTTGTAGTGGTTAGCTGGTTAGCCTTTGAGTTTGAATAATTATCATTCTGCTTGTCTAATGTGTGCAAGTAGTGTAGTAATAATAATAATATTAGGTTGGTGTAAAAATAATGACGTACTAATGTCGTTTTTGACGTATTTTTAACGTCAAAAAACGACATTATTACGTCATTATTTTTGCACCAACCTAATAGTAATATTTCTTGTGGAAAATGTTCTTTCTCTGCTCAGTTCTTTTGTTTCATTCCTTATAATTTTTTTTAATGCGAAAAATACGAAATCTGAACCATAAATCCGCTTGTATCCAAATATTGGTTGTATCAAGAAATTCGAAAATTGTAAAAACTTTTGATTCGGACACTTTTTATTGCACCTGATTTGGTTTTATTTGATTAACGAAATATCAACTCCTTATGGGTCATTTAATGCCGGAATTTAACTTCCTTGGGAGCTTTGAAGTAATGAAAATATGATAAATGTTATTCTGCTTTCATAGTTGAATACATGGTAGTTGATGCTCAGCTTTTGTGCATATACATGTTTGTGTAGACATGATTACTAGAGGCGGTGATATGTTTGTTTTATATTGCAGTTTCGTTGAAGTTATATTTTGGAATACAGTTTTGGTTTCTTGAAGAAATTGTAGTATGTTATACTGATTAATCTCATAAAAGAGTTCTTTCATGTTGATTCAACTTCTTAGGTTTGTTTAATTTCGAAATCAAAATATTTTGAACAATTTTATCGCTTCAACTAAGTATATTCTGAACGCAAATGTATTCCTTCAAATATAGATAAAATGTGTTGTTGGCCATTTTACTATAAATATTTATTGTTATTTTTATGTAAAGATGATTTGCTGGTATTTTTACTATAAAACTGTATTTTTATACTTTCATGGTGTTTTGTTTTTTCTTTGTTTGCGGGGGGGGGTTCACTTTTTGCCCATAGTTGGAACCCTAACATGTGCTACCACCCGGGTCAGGGTGGACCTTGGAACAACCGTAATTAACAAGTGGTTACATGCTCCTCAAAACCTTCAATCTCCCGATCAGAGGCCTTACTGCCGGATGCAGTTTATCGTCATACCTAGGAGTATATTGTAACTGAAGAATACAGGTAGAATTTTTCTATATTAGGAGAACCATAAATATATCTGGGAATGATGTGATAAAATGCGAGGGTTCACTCAATGTATTAAATCAACCTTCATATATATATATATATATATATATATATATATATCGGCTTTAGTCACTTTCCCATCGGCGTAATGTTTCATCCCTGTGTCTTCTCTACTTTCATGGTAATTGTTGTAATGAGCTCTTCTCTATAGTACGGAGACATTTTGAATGTAAGCGCAATACTGGCGTCAAGACGTCATCAATTTACAGTTGAGTTGGCTAGATGGAACCGTAAGTTCTATGTTAACAGTTTCTTTTCTCATATTTTTCAACTGTGGAACTCCCTTCCGGCTCCGTGCTTTCCAGCCAATTTTAATCTGCTAAAAATTAAATACAATGTCAATCACTCTACTATCCTCCTGATTACTCTTTTCTCTTTTAACTCGTTATTAATGTTTCTGTTCCTAATTCTTCCACAAACCTGTAACCCTTTGTTTTTTGGTGGCTTTACTGCCTTGCATGGCGTAATACCGATTAAATATATATATATATATATATATATAACTGCAGGAAAAGTAAACTCGCTTCGTTCTTTCGTAGGCAATCTGATAAAAAACAACACTATTCTGAATTCCAACGATTTTAAGCAACATCAATAAATATTCCAAGTTTAAAAGTGAAAAAGATTTTGATAATTTTATTTTTATGTTTCTGTATCCCTTTTTATTGAAATGATGAAATACCTGGTTTTTCAGTAATTACGAGTTTTCTAATTTGATTCGAAAGAATCGGAAGTTTTTTTTTTTTTTTAATGCTGAATGAAAATAGTCACGTGATGACCAGAGCCTGGCAGTTGCTCTAACCTTGCTTTAATAATTCACTGGCAGGTCACATTCAATACCTCGAAATCCAAACTAGTGACGAGAGGCCCCATGCATTGAGCGCCTATTGGGACTCAAGTGCAACTCATACATACAATCCATTGCTTAAGATACGGGGGGAAATGGTTGGTTCCTTGTACCGCTCCTGTAAGTACCTGGCACCTGTCGTCCTCTACCTTTACAAGAGCCAGATCAGTCCGACAATGGCGGACTGCTGCCATATATAGACAGAGTCTGGCCAGTCCTCTCTTTCCAGTTTCAATAGCGTTCAAAAGCTTCTCCGCGTCCTTGTGGGTCATGAATTATTTCCGCCCTACAACCTCTTTCCCCCAGGCGTAATGTCGCAAGACTCTTGCTGCTCTATCGCTATTTCCATGGAAAGACAAACTACATTCCTTAGTTCCACCAGTTCAACGTTCAGGGCTAAGACCTTCCATGATACGCACATTGTAGCAAACCGTCCTCATTCTCTTTTCATTAAAGCATAAAACAAAAAGTAAATTTATTTCGACAAGCGTTTCAAGAAAATGTATGTTTTTTATTACTTAGTGACATTTGTGACATTGTTGGGATTGCTGACGACAGTTTTGGATTTTTGAAAATAACATTTTCCCAAATTTTGTTTTTGAGTTCTCAGTAATCTCTTTTTAGTTAAAATATAAGGTTTCTTTAATTGGTTGATATTTTTTACAGCTTATCAACCCTTTTTGTTTTATTTAAAGTCGAAATATTGAGAGAATAATAATTTTCTGCGTGTTAATCTAGCATTAACAGATTTTTTGAGAATAACAATGATTTTTCCAGATACAAGTACTACTGTTTAACCCATCGCTGGAGGAGGAGATAGATTCTCACCTTTCTTAGCGGTATCTGTGCGTAAGTGAATGTAATGAATTCGAATTCAGCTCTCCGATTTCTTATCTCCAGCTGCCATCCCTTTTACTAAACTCTCACAGTCAGTTAAAATATAAGGAAGTATCAGTAGTAAATTGATACGTCATCAATTATCCGGATCATTCTTAAAGGCAGAAAATTAACCCTTAATACCAGTCCAGCCCCCATCACAAATGAGCTAAGCTTTACCGAGCAAACATATTTTACTCTGAACATGTTTATTTGCACAAACGCAGCTAAAAGAAATAAATAAAAATAAAAAAAAATTGAAGAAAGAAAAAATGCTACAATTCATGAACAACCTTATGTAGTTGTGTTTTAAATTACAAAATTAATCATTCGAGAGAAGAGCTATTTCCCCTGCATTACTGAGGCTCACCACACGAACTCACTTGAAGACAAACAGTAAGCAGTTGTTTCGTGTCATGGGTCATATTTTTTTAATAGTAATTTAACTACTACATACTGGGCATATTGAATGAACGTTGGGCGAACAATTATGAATGAAGATTTATTGCTATACAAACACTAATAAAAAGGACAGAGAATGTCAAAGTGATGTTTGTGCTGATAATTTATGATTTATCAACTTCCATACAAAAAGTCAGTCAAACTCAACTTCCTTTAAAGACATTTACACGCAGACGATATCGGTTCGGAATAAGAAAGCGGGTTTCCGGGTTCGAATTCCAGTCGATTTCGTTACATTCACTTACCTGCAAATAACTTTGAATATGAATCTGTATGTTCTATCCCCAGTCATGGGTCGAAAAGCAACAACCAGCCAAAAGAAAAAAACAAACCAAACAAAAAAACAAAAAAAAAAAAACGAGAATTTTCTGCGGGGTAATCCTCTGCCTAGTTAGCCATGAATCAAAACAGGCATATGTCACAGAGGAAGATAATTGCACATCCGGATAGTATTTTGCAATATTGCTTTATTCTGATGCTTTTTCGTGTGGTACTGTTAATTTCTAAACTAGCTGAAGCCGTGTAAATACCACGGGCATTGACAACTAAGATTATTTTTTTCTTGCATGCCCCTTTCCTTCTCTTACCCGCTGCCTGTATCTTCTCATTCCATCCCTTATCTCTTCAGATTTACATTCTTTTTTTTCCTTATCCCTCTCTATCGCTTTTCCCAAATCTGTCTCGCTAAACATTATTACGTGGTTTTCCCAGCCAGAAGGTGTAACTAACTTCCACTCGGAAGGTTCAGGCAATGAGTAGATACTACACTCTGTTTATATGGAGAAAAACATAACGTTCATATAGGAATATAGATGCTCTCGATAAATTTATCCAGTTTTAAATAGCAATAATTCAAGCGACAGATTCTATTTAAAAGCTAAGGAAAGTAATAAGAAAAAGGGAAATTTCTTTACAAGACAAAGAAATGAGTAATAAATTCTTATGTAATATCGGTCCTCCTATATGGCAGTGAATGCTTCACAATGTAATCACAATTGGAGAAAAGATTTGAGCCAACAGAAATGTGGTTCTACAAAAGGATTGGACTAAACATGTGAGCAAAGACGAAATTTTAGAGAAAATACAAACAAAAAGGACACTTATACCTAACATTAGAAAGAGATAGTTGAAATTTCTAGGGCACATAATGAGGAAGGAAGGCTCAGAAAATCTGATACGAACAGATTGAAGGCAACTTTTCATGTAACTTTTCTGTTTCTAACAATATTTTTCTGTTTTTTAATACTTTTCTTAGCTTTTGGAAGGATTTCAGTGACGTACTTTCCGTCCTCTGTTAAAACACTTACCAGATATTTTACTGTTTCTTTAATATTTTGCTTAGGTTTTGGAAGGCATCTTTCGCTATCCCAATGCGCCTTCAGATTTCAGTGTCGCACTTTCCATCCTCTGTTAAAACACTTACCAGATATTTTATTGTTTCTTAATACTTTGCTTAGCTTTTGGAAGGCATCTTTCACTATCCCAATACGCCTTCAGATTTCAGTGTCGCACTTTCCGTCCTCTGTTAAAGAAACTTCCCAGATATTTAAATTTTTATACTTGCTTGATTTTGTTATCTTCAATGTGTAATTTGCATTTTAAGCTCATCCTTTTGCTAACAGCCATGCATTCTCTCTTCTTGCAGTTGATGTTTAATCTTTTCTTCTCGCTAAAAAAAAACATAATATGCTGAAAATGTCACTGATTTTCTTTCATTTTAAATGTTATAATCAAGAAACAAAAATACATTTTTAGCAAAAATGCAATTCTTGTAATATATACACTGACATGACAGCTACCTCATTAAAGGAATGAACGATCTTTTTTGCAGTTGGAATTAAACGCCGCTATTGCTATTTAACAACAATCACGAAATTTACTTTTTAACTAAATGAAAAGTTTTGCCTGCTTACTTTAGTAGTAGACAAATAATCTTGTAGGATTAATTATTTTATGTCACTCGAATAAGTTCATAAGTTTTATTTTACGTTGTTTTTAATAAACAAGAATGTAACATAACACTCTATTTATAAATTAATTCAGGTTTAATAAAGCGAACTCTTAGACGAAGTAGTAAAGGAAAGCGAGAAGAATGGACTAAGCATCAATTGTGATGAAACAGAATGTTAACAAGAGAGACGGCCAAAGATGCAAGCTCCGAATTGGAGATATTAGAATCAAACAAGTACAGAAATTTAACTATGTATGGAAAATGTGGTGCATAAATCAAAATCCGTAATCGAATAGCGAAAGATGCCTTACAAAAGCTAAAAAATGTATTAAGACTCAAGAAAATTTCGTTAGAAATAAAGAAAATGGTAATGCGCTGCTATTTAATCTGAACATTTCTCTACATTTCCCGAATAATCTCCAATGCTAAAGTGTCTTGGGTGTTCTTAAAACCAAGTGTTGGTCGTTGGCTGTGCATAATTGGACTTATTTTCGTTAGCTTCAGTTGCGTGATCAAAGCCCATAGTTACCTAGATGTTGTAATGGATAGCAGCTCGGAATTAAAATTCTGCGGGCCGATTTCGAATTATCGTCGAGGTCGTCATATTCTACTGTTAGTCAGTCAGTCAATTAAGTGCCATACGTAATACACGCAGTAGGTTGCCATTTCTTTTTCGCGGTAGAATGGTTGCAAACCAAGGCTAAAAAACCCAGTCTGCCCTGCTGTTCAACCCATAGGGGGGGAGAAGTGATGAATTCATAACTCCTCCATAGAATATGGTTTTGTAGCGATTTTGTGACCACGAGAAATAAAAAATTGTGTCGTAATCACATAATCACGAGAAATAAAAAAAAAAAACAAACAAACTAATTTCCCATGATTCCCTAGTAAAAAAAGAAAGTGCCCTACTGGCGGGAAATTTAGAATTTTTCTCTTTTCAACGACCACACACAAAGAGATCATTTGGATTTGGCCGGCTCCGAGAATGAAGACTAAAGATAAGTTCTACTAAAATATCACTTTTCTTATGTAGAATAAGACCTTTTAATGATAGACTTATCACTTGCAAAATAATTCATTCATTGACCAAGACAAACACAAATATCAGAAACAATTAACAACCACATTACAAGAACTTTCATATATCTACTGAACAACCAAATCCTTTTGAAAATAAATCCTTCTATATCAGTATAAATGTCTCACTGTGTTGTTATGATGTAGATATGTATATTTTACTAACTAGGAGTCAAACAAGGCCGATCATAACAAAGTGGTGACCTCGAGGTGATAAATCTAATTGCTATTTTTATGCTGGAATTTGTCCCACTTTGATAGTATTATCTGACAAAGATTTGACCAGATTTTATAAAACAATTTGCGTGTCCAAATTCTTTCACTTCGCTTCAAATCGATTCTAGCAATTGTAGCTCACCAAACAATAAGAATGTCCTCTTTCAGAAAAGAAAGTTTTAATTTCCTTTGTACCGGTTCCAAAATCAGTTTTCATGGTCGACTGATTTCATATAATTTGGCCTGACCATTTTCCTTTTTCTTTTTTTAGCAGATTTATTTTCAAATGCTTCTTTGTATCTCTCTGCAGTAACCGAATAAAATGAAACCATTCTTATACGACACAGAATACTGACCAGACATTATTATAGAATTACATCGGATTCACTAAGCTAGCGATTAAACTACGATACAAACTTACTGATGATTACTCCACAGTAGGTGTCTTACATATAGTAATTATAAACTATCAACACGCAGTAGATATTACTTTCTGTTTTCGCACGCTTTTAACTCCTTCAACTGGTAGCAAGTAATGATTGATATTGTCCTGTACACTAAGATCACCCATTTTATACCATCACTGAATCTATCACTATGACTTCTTTACATATAAGCTTATGTAAGGAGAGGGGAAGTTTAGTGAAGATACATATTAATTTTGTACATATATTTATATCTATAGGTATATGGAGATTCACATGTTTCTGTTGAGGCTTATCAAGACTTAACATGTTAGATACTGCATAGGTTTTCTAAGCTATTCGTATTTCACTGGTTAAACAGTGAAGTCTTCATAAGTTCGCCTAAGTTTCGCCTAAGCACTTCCTTTCAGTAGGACACACATTGCCCAGACACAAGCTTGACCTACTATTCATAGTCAAAGGCTGACCATCTATTGAATCACACATTTGAATAACGACAAACCTTTCATCACTTATGCAAATATAAAAGTCTATGTGCTAAGAAAATGTATATCGTCTAAATAAAACAATTTATTTCTATTTCGTTTCTGTTTTAAGGCTTATCATCATCAATTCTATCTAACCTGATTTTCTTTCTTCTTAACCTTGCTATTGTGACGTATTTCACATTTAGAACCCAATTTCTAACTATAAGTAATAACAGCTGCTGGATATGACAGATAAACTTTACGAGAATTAACTATTTTTTTCGGAAATCTAAGATTATTAGATTCTACATTGTGGGGGGTCTGGATAGAGGTAGTACCTTTGTAGTACCTTTCATATCTGGTACGCTGCATCTTCGAGTGGACGGTACTCACTGGTCCCCAACCATCTCCTAAATCTCTCATGTGATGGCTCCAAGTTGCCATGACACTTTAAACCGTTTTTTTTTAAACTAACGTGAGAGGGTGGTGTTAACATTGCACTCCTGTGCGGAGGACCTCTTAGACGTAGGTCATCGGCTAAAGCAGAAGGGTTCATCAACGGCCGCGTGTTCGCGACTAAGTCGAGCCACCTAGCTGTTGTCTAATCTGGAGATGGTTGGGCTCCGCCAGGTTAAAACGCCCAAGACACACCACATAAGGAACATGGCAAGAAACCACTCGCAGACACCCAGGCTATGGCACACGATCGCGACAGATGGAGAAGAATGGGGAAAAGTTCAACACGTCGGCGCCCCAACGACTCCTTCCGGAGTTAAGAGCGAAAGAAGAAGACACGTCTACATTATAATGTAAAACAAGCGTGAAAGGGAGACAACCTAAAGCCTGGGTCATATGGCTCCCTGTTCATTTCCCGCAGAATCATCAATGCAGAAGTTTCCTGAAAGTTTGCAGTACGCAAGTGAACCCATTTTACTTCGCGTTGAGAGATCCAAGTCATAACTGCCAACTATTTCTTTTCTTGTTCTTTTCCGACATTTGCATTTCGGTACCCGATGTTGTAATACTTTTTGGCGATTTGCAATGTTTTTGGGCGTTATCAAGGATAGAGAAAATGTGAATATAAAAAAGCGAACACTGAGGTCAACACCGAGTGTTGACATCGATGGCCTGAAGATGGCCACTATTCAGTGTTGACCTCAGTGTCCACTTATATATATATATATATATATATATATATATATATATATATATATATATATATATATATTATGCAATGAAGAATGGGGTAAAAGTAACGGTGGATCAGTGTGGAAAACTTGTACCAACTATAGAAAGCGACTGGAAGCAAGGAAACAAAACAGAGGCTACACAACAAAATATTAAATTGATGTATCCAATACTTTTGCATAGGATAATTTTGATAAAAAAATGGATTCAACCATGAGTTTTTAATTTTCCTTCCACATACAACTAAAACAACTTTACGAGATATTTCTTACCAAATATCAGGCAAAATGGCGAACATAAACTAGAGTTATAACAGAAAATAACATGTATCCAATACTTATGCGTGTCACTGTATATATATATATATATATATATATATATATATATATATATATATATATATATATATATATCCATGTGCGATGAGAATGAATAGAGTATGTTTCCAACATTCGTAACTTTTATTTTAAAAGTGAGCTCAATACATAGCAGAGCAATGTTATTTATTTTAGGTTATTACAATAAAAAGATGTAACGATCGCTACACGATTTTCTCATAAAATGCAGATGCATTTTGCTTTTAAAACCAAATTAATCGTTAACTCGAATTTCACTTGAATCACGACTGCAATTGTGTAGCGATCCTTACATACTTTGTTGTAATATCCTTACATATATATATATATATATATATATATATGAAAAAGAAGATGCAACTGGAGTCTTTAAGAATATTTTTTAGAGTAACCGGTTTCATAGTTCTATGATTTTAAAAAGTTAATCAGAGATGGCGAGAAGTGTGGATATACCATAATATACCTAACTGGTGTCGGAGAATTCTCAATTTCTTTTTACATATTTTTACTCGTGTGGGATAAAAAAAAATCCCACATGGACGAAACGCGAAAGTTTTTTCCACTTAGTTATTGTTTTTCCTAAGGATTTTCTTGATATATAAAATTTTATAAATTGTCCCCCTCCCCACACGCGCGCGCGCACACACATATGCATATATATGATAGAGTAGGAGTTAAATAAGTGAAATGTTTATCAGACTAGCGAATAAAATGCCAGCGTGTAACAACTGTAAGTCAATGTGCGTCTGTCCATTTGAATTTTGTTTTAGAATAAGGCAAAGAACATTTTGCTCAAAATTCAGATCTTCCTTTTCTACGTTTCGTCATTTGCGATAATGACTGTCCACAACTTCCTATCGTTTGTATCTCTTAGTAATATTTATCTTTTTACTATCCCTTTCAGTACCTCTTCTGCTATCTATTTACATAAACTTGTTAGTTAGGTTGCTCACTATTTCTCACTGTCCCTATTGCTTTCAGTAAGGCTTGTGAGTATCAAATTTTCCAAGCTGTTTTTCTTCATTATGTGTCGTAAAAGATTCAACTGTCTCTTTCTGATTCCATTTTCTTTTCATTTTCCTTAAAACTTCAACGTTGCCCACATGCGCTGTGTATGATATTTTCAACATCCTTCTGTAGAACGACATCTCTGTTGCCTCAGGTATCTTTTTAGTTTATGAGAGAATAATCCAGTATTCTCTGTCGTAAAAGAGGACTGATATTATGTAGCAGTTCAACGCCCTTTTTCTTTGTTTCTAACAAAATTTCCCTGTTTTTTTTTTTTTTTTTTTAATACTTTGTTTAGCTTTGGGAAGGTATGTTTCGCTATTCCAATGCTACTTCGGATTTCGGTGTCACATTTTCCGTCATATAATAAAATACTTTCCAGATTTTCCCGGATACTTCCTAGATATACCAATTTAAGGCATCATCTCAAATTCAGTCACTTTCTCAATGACGTGACGGGATTCCCTCTGTCTTTTCTACAGATATTTTAATGGCAACTGCTCTGGCGAGCTTTTTTCCCTGGTGCCCCGACTACATTTAATTTAAGCGTACAACTAGATTGGCAACTAGGTCCCACCCATTTACTACTGAAATAGCTAAATGCAACCGCAACTTCGACTTCAACAGTTCCTTTTCTCCCTGTGGATTTTCCTTCAGATTCCTTGCTTCCCTGACAAGTACAATCTTCAAATATTTAAATGCAACATCAATCGCAATCTTCTGTTTTCTTCAATCCCGAAGTCCTTTCCTAAATTCCTCTCTATTCTCAGGTGTACGGATACGCTTATCTCTCTTTGGTAGACATATGTCACGTGGGTCATGTGGCGGCCGTTTAGTGACATCACTCTATAAAACGACGAAAGCGGCAGTAATTTCAGTTAGTTTAGAGCAGCCAAATCAAAATTGTTCGGACTGTTGTCCTCATCTTTATTATCATATTCACAACGTTTCGGGCGTTGTACTTTCGGGCCTTCTTCAGGTGATATACGTTGGAATTTTGAGTTGAATACTTTATTTAGTCCACTGGGTTAGAGTGTTCTAGTGTCACGTACCATGCCTCTTCTGGATATTTCTGTTTCAGTTATTTCCTTTTATTAACTATGCTATATTTTGTTCACATCTGATGTGGCCAGGTATTGAACTCACAACTCTTAAGGTAAAGTCACTGGATTACTTCAATCAACTGCTTTTATCTACTGGGCCATAGAGGTTGATATGCTGCTAAACAAAAGCAACAAAACCAAATCAAAATTCTTCAGACATGGATAGTTTGTAAGAACTGCACTCTAGCCAAAAGTTAAATTCCTGGAAACATGTAGCACCATTTTCGCAACTATTTTTTTCTTTTTAACACGTGAATGTCATAAAATTAGATTCGTTTGGCTGTTTGCATGTTGGGTCCATAAATTAATGCAAAAATCTGTCTTGTTTTCTCGTAAAATTGGATATTGGGAGTAGGCTCGGGTGGAGATGCTTATATTGTTTTACTGTTGGCAGGGTACCAGTACCTCCTGGGCATTCAGTAATAAATTTCGTTGGAAGGATGACCAGCATCTTTTAGGATTAACACACTTGTTTGAAACTGCATGAAAAATTATTTCCACTTGTGCTTTCATAATAAGAAATATTACACTCACGCATGACGCGCATCTATTTAAAACACACGCATACAAACGCGCGTGCACACACGCACATATATATATGTGTATGTGTATTAAGATATAGTCACCCATGAGTATGGTGCTAACAATACAGGCGCAAATACATTGTCTCTCTCTCTTTATATATATATATATATATATATATATATAGAGAGAGAGAGAGAGAGACAGAGACAGAGAGTACTGTTTCGATGTATCACAGCTTCTCAGTGCGACTAGACGTCCGAACGCCTCAAGCCAAGATCGAAAACCGACCGAGTTGGTATCAGTCAGATTTTCTACCCCTCGGCAGAGAGAAACTGCCAATTCTCGCGTATTGTCTTTACGAATGTAAACAAACACCAGTCAATCAGAGTCCTCGTATTCCTTTTAGCGTAGGCGACTGCTATTTGTAGAATTAGTATCTCTCTTTCTCTCTCTCTCTCTCTCTCTCTCTCTCTATATATATATATATATATATATATATATATATGAATAAAAAACAGACCACGTTAAGATTCCATGTAATAAGCTATTTCACCATAACCTCTTTAACAGGGTTCTAGATCATCAGACTTTACTTCCAAAAGTTAAAGTAAAGTCTGAGGATCCAGAACCCTGTTGAAGGGGTTATGGTGAAATAGCTTATTACATGGAATCTTAACGTGGTCTGTCTTTTATTCAAACATATCTGCTCTTAATTTTACATTGAGCTCCCTGGATATCATCCTCCTCAGGTCTACCCATACGGATTACCTAAATTTGCATAAACTATATATATATATATATATATATATATATATATATATATATATATATACACGAAGTCTTTCTGAAAAGTAATTGAACTGGGTGTGCTGTGAGAACTATGGACGGAAGAGGGATAAGCGGATTGTGATATATCTAACATATCTTGTTAGTATATAACTGTAATTTTAGCTTTTTGTAACCGTTGATTTTTTTCCCATGCTTTCGTGGCAAGACACATAGTGGCTAGGACAATGCTCCTACTCCCAACGACCTGAGCATCCAACAGAAAAGGATCGCCTTACTGAAACCACCTCCCTATTCACCTGATTCTGCTCCGTGGTGATACTTTCTTCTCCCCCCCTCCAAGCTGAAAGGGGTCATCAAGGTACCCGTTTTGAAGGTGTGGAGGCCATAAAAAGGGCCGTAAAGACGGAGCTGAGGGGCATCTAAGAAGAATTCTTTCATCAGTGCATAGAAGGGTAACAGGGAAGGATAGAAAAGTGCATTAGACTCGGGGGGGGTTACGTTTACTTTTCAGATATACCTTTTCATTTTATTTCATTTCAGGCAGGGTGTATTAAAAATACTTTTAGGAACTTTGGGAGCAGGTTCCTAACACCAAAACAAAAACAAAATCCATATTAAAGTATGTCCGAAAATCCTTCACTTTTGAGTTATTAAGTTTAAAGACACTGTTAATGTAGAATGTGTTCTTTGTAGTCAGGCGTATGAACGGATCTCGGTCGTCCTCGATCCATAGATCCATAGTTTGTGGTGCCACGAATCCTGTCTCAGCAACACAACGATAAACAGCAGCAAAGGTGGGATGACTCGCCTGCCTTCAGTCTGGAATCTGATACAGCCGTGCAGCCTCGCGTCCATTACCATTCGCGCGGCCGTATGTAAAATTCATATCTGCCTGCTTACAATATGAATACCCTGCCATTATTAAGCGGAACACTCCCCAGTTAACTCACTATTACACACATTAAACGTTGAAGACAAACTAACCACAAATATAGAGAAATGACAAACGTAGCCTAGTCTACATGAGAACACGGCGCCATCAACCGTAAACTTTATTTAAACTTAATAACTCAAACAACGAAGGATTTGCGGGTATATGTTTATATGGACTTTTCTCCTTGTTTTGTTGTAGTTTGTAAAAGTATTTTTGACTACATCCTGGTATTCTTTGGGACAAATACCAGGATGTAGGCAAAGGAATTCTAACTACCACACAGACACCACACTGGTTCTTGATAATGAATGCGATAGTCGAAAATAGCAAAATATGAACTTCGGATAGTTTATCTATAAACAGTAGTACGCGGACCTGAAGCCCGTTCATTGAATCAACTGTGAGCGGGTCGCTTCCGGTCACAGAACCGAACGTAAATAGGCGCCGACCAAACATTCTCTTGGATACGTGTTTCTGAACGGCGGTTCCAGTCCTGCTCACGTTATTTGAAATGAGCCCGTTTTTCGACAGTGATCGCCTAGTCATTCGTTGTGTTACGCGTAGGAGGAGTTATTAACTCCCTCCGGGGAGTGTGGTAACACGTTTCTCGCGTACCCATTAAGGCTGCCTCTCTTCGATGACGAAAAATCCACATCAGAAAAATTAACAATTTATTGACGGGGAAAATTACACAAACTTGCTTCGGCTACTCATCTAGGTAGCAAAATGTTGATTTGAGTATTTCTGGGCTATTTGGTTTCCAAATGGTTCAATTCTCCTCGCTCTAGCTGCTATTGATAATGTAGTAGTAGTCACCGTTCCAGCCACATAGCGAGTCTGAAACAGTGACGTTCTTTTGTGTCTGTGTGTCCGTTTCGTCCACAGGATGTGTGTATGCTCCTGTCTTCAAGCAGCGAAGGTTTTCCTAGTAGGTCGTTTTGAGCTCTTCCAGGTGGCTTCCGAAGCCAAATGCTTTACCAGTTTATATAAGCGATTGCTCTAAACACATTTTTTCCCATTCTTGACATTGATGTATGTAAATATTTCCACCTTCATTTGAATTATCTCAATCCTATTGTCCCAGAAAACACATAGCCCCAGAAAAAACAACATTTCTTCAGCTTTTAATAAGAAATTACCTCATGGCTTAGCATCGTAGTATTAAGAATTTGTTGGATCAAATTTCAATTCGCAATCAGACTACCTTTGAAAAATTCCAAAGATAATTACTTTTCACCAAATTCGTTCGGGGTTCAACTCAGCAATTGATTTTATGTGATGCGATTTGAATTTTCTTTTTAAGTTTCCATTTTCCTCCTAATAATTTAAGACATTCTCCGGAGAATTTTCGCGGTGTATTTCTAATTTCTAATCACCACAAATCACTATTTTGCATTCTGTTACGCATCCACAATTCCTGGCGCAATACTTAACACCAAAAATTTGAAAAATATAATAAAAAAATAAACAGACAAACTTTGTCGGTTCTTTTTTAATCAAACTTTCTGCATATATATATATATATATATATATATATATATGTGTGTGTGTGTGTGTGTGTGTGTGTGTGTGTGTGTGTGTGTGTGTGTGTATATATATATATATATATATATATATATTGTACGGTGCGTAAATAGTCCCCATTTCATATTTTCCATTTCGCACATGCTTGTTGTTTGTTTTTGCTTTTGTCAACTGCACACTATAGTAGGGTCGGTTTGAGTAAAAGTGCACCATGACGCAATTTACACCAGAAATATGGAAAAAGCATACTGTACTGCTTGGCATTCGCGTCGAAAGCTCCAAATCGAACAGTTCAGGGTGAGGACAGTGTAAGCAATTCGGAAAGAGTTGAGATGAGTCTAATGGGGATTAAGAAGGTATTTTGGTGATCACTAGTGGTGGCGACGTCATACCATCTTCTTACAGGACCTCAGACTCAACCCGGATGCCTGTATCAAGTGCCTTGAGGAGGTAGTGATACCCTGGGTAAAGAAGGTGGCTGTTGGAAGACCCTATATCCGGCAACAGGATTCTGCACCGTGCCACACAAGCAGAAGAACCCATTCATAGCTATCAGACAATTTTTGTGGCCACACTACCCCTTACATCTGGCCACATTACTCCCCAGATTGTAACCACCTTGATTATTATGTAGGGAATGCAATTGAGCGAGGGATTAACAAAATTCCTTGTAATACCAAAAATGAACTGAAGGCAAAGATTATGACACCATTCACCAAACTAAACAAGGAGGCCGTCCAGAAGAGTTACAGGAGATTTTGAAGTCGTCTGAAGGCCGTGGTTGAAGAAAATGGCGATTTTATTGAATAAATCTACTCTTTAGTATTGCAAGATATTTTTGTGTAAGTTTGGTAAACATCTCTGTTAAAATGAAAAACGACAATTTATGCATCGCACCATATATATATATATATATATATATATATATATATATATATATATGTCATCCACATCCACAGACTGTTTCGCTGTATCACAGCTCATCAGTGTGAGTAGAAGTCCAGATGGCTTTAGCTAGGATCGAAACCCGGCTGAATTGGCAACTATAAACACACGCTTAAAACTTTACATTACATAGCCATCCTTCTTTGAATCCATTCTCATAGAATCTAACTTATATCCATTTAATACAAAGAGTACGGGCATAAAACGAACAGTCGCAAATAAATGTGTAAAATCTACACCACGGTATCGGCTGACCGCACATAGGTAAAGACAACAGAACTCCTCCTACTAGACAGAAACACATGCACGATTACGAATACATATTACCACCCGCGCTTAGACATACAAAAATCTTTACAAACATACATATATAATTATCTATAGAATTATCTACTGTTTTAATGTCCGTGATACGTGAATGACCAATGAGAATTTAACCCAAACAAAATCGAAAAATACCAAAGTTCTGTCTTTTTGTCTTTATGCTCTCAATCTCTGACAGGTAAGTAGTTGGTTGTCGTCCCCCTATCTCTGTTGCCCTCAATATGCCCTATGAGGATTAGATTTTTCCAAGCTCTCTGTCCTCATTATGTATTGAAGGAATTTTAACTGTCTTTCTGATTTTGAGCATAAGAATTCAATTTTGTTACCATTTTCTTTAAGACTTCCTCGTTGTTTACTCTCTACGTGCATGGAATTCTCAGTATCCTTCTGTAGAACCACATTTTTGTTGTTGTCCTCACGGGGAGATTGCCCAGCATTAACTGCTATGTAAGAAAATATATGTCACATTTCTTTGTTTCTAATGATCTTTTCCGTTTCTCAGTACTTTGCCTAGCTTTTAGAATTCTTTTGCTATGTATTTCGTGTTCAGATTCCAGTGCCACATTTTCCACCCTCTGTTAAAAGTCTGTGTTCCATTAATTATTCAAATATGGAACGTTTGATGAAAATCAGCATTCGAACGCCTACAACTGGTGCCAGTAAGAAATGAACAACTATCTCAGCCAACATGTTCTCTTTCTCTGTCTTTGTCTCTTTCCCGCACACACACACACACACACACACACACACACACACACACACACACACACACACACCGAAACATCTCACATTCTTTCTTCGTATGGATGAATGCAAGCGCGTTTAAATATATATTTCAAATTATATTTAAAGATATTTGTTGTTCTCACTTAAATTTGGTACAATGTCACTTAAAGTGAGCATTATGTAAGTATATATATATATATATATATATATATATATATATATATATATTTGCACCTTCCCCGTCACAATGAAGCGTCACAAAAAAGAGACGACCATTTGCATCAACGAAATCTTTGGCATATAATTAGAGTTCCACTCAACCTCAAATCGCTCCTCCCCCAGGTTGCTAACCACCTTAAATTGCACTATTCGTGCGCCATCATCAAATCCAGGTCTTTCTTATGAACACACATCACTTTTACTTACCGTCTGCCGTGCCTTCTGGTCTAATGATCATTTTACATCGCACACTTATTCACTTCACTCGAGAGATTCGAGTTTACACTTTATAGGCAATTACTCACTCGCGCCACCTTGTGCTGGTCATGCTGGCTGACGGTGGGCAGAGAATCGTCAAAAGCAAACAACCAGCCCACCTCTCTGTCTCGCTTAATGCAAATCTGACATTCCCGTCCGACAGTCCGACCAGGCACCGCCCACATCTCACATTCTTAATATCATATAACTTTATCAGGACTAACAAATGTTAACCTTTTCTCTAAATAGAAGGAGTTGTGCTGATAAGCTTCCGTCTAAAAACTGTTTTAGAGATAAATACACGAGACAAGATTGCTAAAGTGGCTCCTGTTTAATTGCGTCTTGCCACATTCAGTTGCGATCATTTAGATATTAAAGACTTCTTGTATGTGCAATTTTCTTTCAAGAAATTGGCGATCACGGCTTTTCACAACTTCCTATCCTTTGTAGCTTTGTAATATTTGTCTTTTTTTTAGCGTTCCTTTCGGTTCCTGTTTTGCCATATTAGGTAAGTTACACGTCGTTTTTTTTTCTGACACACTTGTCTTCAATATGCCCTGTGAGTTTCAACGCTTCCAAGCCGCCTTTTCTCATTATGCTTCCAAAATATTTCAACTGTCTCTTTCTGAGTATAAGCATCCTTTTCGTTTCAGTTTTTCTTTAAAACTTCCTCGTTGCTCACATGTTCAGTCCATGATATTCTCATCTTCCTACTGCAGGGCCACATCTCTTTTGCCTCAAGTTTCTTCTTCTGAATATGTCCAGTATTCACTGACTTATAGGAAGTTCTATAACAGTTCAGCATCGTTTTTTTGTTTCTAACGACATTTTCCCGTTTCTTAATACTATTATTTCATTTTTATAATGTGTTCCAAAGCTATTTGCCCGATAGATATTGCTCGTATTTGCAATCTATATTACATAAAAAGACACGATTCTTTGTTCGTCACACACTGTCTATGTATCACTTTGTATATGCATATGCGTTGTGTGCGAATGGCTTACATGTGCTTGAGCCATTTAATGTACACGCACACACATAATTTGAGTTTAAAATAAAATATTGGAATAATACGCACTACTCCCACTCAGTCTGGACAACCCCATACCTTGGTCTGAGCAATGGAATAATAAAGCTGGAGAAGTTGGAGACAAAAGGAACAAGGAAGTTAATTTTTTTAATTTACCTTTAAGTCTGGCAACAACGCCAGGGTAACAGGAAAAGAGTTTAAACACGAAATGTGAAATTTGAGTTTACTTTAATGATGACTTCTGTATTTAGACTGAATTTATCTTCTAGTATATGTAGTATTTGGAGTGCATAAATAATTTAGATTTCATATTTGATCACCTTGCTGTCAGGAAAGCAGCAGGTAACAAAATAGAATATATAGGTGTTATACCGGAACATACCTATTCTATTGTTAATAGACTCTCCCACAGATAATAAGTAGTAGTAGTAGCAGTCGCCAGTGGGCTCAGAGTGAGTTGGTGAGTCAGTCGATGTCGGACATTGAAGTATCAACCACCACAACTAGATTGCTGCGTCATTAACTATTATTTTCAAGTTCCTAACGTTTTGTACGTCGAACCTAATTTAGGACCGACTTAGTGAAATATAAGCTTCCACTGTGAAAACTACTCTACAACAATAGGACAGATATTTGCATAAATATGATCTGTACACACATACATAACATACACACACACACACACATATATATATATATATATATATATATATATATATATATATATATATATATCGAGTACGTAGATAGGTAGAAGAAATTTACGCTGTTTAAAAAAAAACAAAGCATCTACTCAAATACGAGTATTCACTAAAAATAACGTTTAAAGCAATAAAAAATATGTTGGTTTAAAAAATAAAATCCATTTCTTCTTTAGGAATTGCTTTGTTTACATTTCGGATACGAAACTGAGCAGATATGGCTTTCGAGAAAATTTGAACAAGTGAATCTGCTTTAAGGCAAATAACCCTGCTCTACTGGCAATTTCCCTTTCTGCCAGGAAACGACTATTATATCCTGTATATAAACTGAATATATTTTCTAATGTAGTAACCTGAAAGGACAAAACAACAATTGCAAGAAGACTGAATCTATGCTTCTTAGCAAAAGGGACAGCCAAACATTCAAATTAAAAATTGGAGATACCGAAATCAAATAGGTTAGATATCTGGGAAGCGTATTAACAGAGGACGGCAAATGCGACACGGAAAGCCAAAGGCGCATTGGTATAGCGAAATATGCCTTCCAAAAGTCGAGCAAAGTATTAAGAAACAGAAAAATATCGCGAGAAACAAAGAAAAGAGTGCGGAACTGTTATGTAGTATGAATCCTCCTATATGATAGCGCATGCTGGACAATCTCCTCCCAGAAGAAGAAGAAACAGAAATGTGGTTATATAGAATTAGCTGAGGATACCATGGACCGAACATGTGAGTAACGATGAAGCTTTAGAGTAAACGGAAACAAAGACAAAAATTATATTTAATATCAGGGCGAGACATTTGAAATTTCTAGGGCTTATAATGCGGGCTTTGAAAATTTAAGACTCACAGGACAGATTGAAGACAAAAGGGGCGGAAGAATAGAACGATGCATAATCTAGCATGAATAAAAATGGATGGCGGAACAAGGTTTAGGAGAAATAACAAAAAGATGAAATTTATTAAGAGCTACAAAAGACGGGAAATTGTGGAGAGCCATAACTGCTCACGTTCTAAAGGGACACGGTACATAGAAGAAGAAATTAGTGTTGCCCTAACTTAGAAAGTGATTACGAAATGCATGTGTTACAATAATTTAAAAAAAAACTAAGCTAGTTTCATTTCATCATCACCGTTCAAACCTTTATTTTTTACTAGCAGCATGGCCCGGCTTTGCCCGTACTTGATTCAAGAATCGTACGACTCATACAGCAATCGCTATCACTTGACTTAAAATATTTTTGCCCTTCCTTGCCTTTAAAGGAGTGCCCTTCGCCCCGCTGATGTTGCTACATGCCTTACTTCTTGCCTATCTCACACTGCACATTTTTTCTAAGCTCTATACTAAACATTAAATCTTTTACGAAAAAAGAACTAAACAAAATGAGCACAAAACGATCAGCTTTAAAAAAGGACACGTAACTGGAAAAACCGAATGAAAAAAGAAAGTTAACAACAAATACTTTTTCACACCCAACCCAGTTCTGCGGAATCAGAATCAACGTTGAGTTTAACCAAGCGAATGAGCCATTTGGAGTAAAGTGCCATGCAGATTTAAATTTTTCCCACTTGTGACGAATGCAGCTATCAATTTTTTTTTTTTGCATGCTAGCATGCTAGTTAACATTCGTATCAATCAGCTGTTGGCTCTCACGCTGGCCAATAGAATCTTCCTGCCTATTCGTGGCAGCCAGCTATAGGCTCTCACTGTGGCCAGTAGAAAATGGCCGCAAACTACATGAAAACTGCAGTAGAAGCGTGAAAAAAATCGATTATTTCCACTATCGATGGGAGTTCGGAAATGCAAAGTCGGTCTTGGCTTTGCCACTAACTTGGAGCATGTGCACGTAAATTTTGGTGCAAATCCGTCGAAAATTGCGGCCGTGCATTCGTTACACACACACACACACACACACACACACACACACACACACACACATCCTGCCTTTTTTAGATAGAGATCAGTCACGATAAACCCCTGCATCCTGAATGAATCTCCATGCTTTGAACGGCCATTCTATCGCCCCAGGAAGTACATGGCCTCTTATCTACAAGAGTCAGACCCGAAATGGAATATCGTTGTCATATCATTTCTCGGTCAGGGGAAGATATTCTACACTGTCTTTGCCACAGACGCTACACGGTCGCTATTTCCATGGTAAATGTTTAGATGAGCTCCATTCTCTTGTTCTACTAGTTCAGACCTTTACAGCTAGAAAACACTAGGTTACTTCCATAGAGTCAAATCACCAACATTTCCCCCGCATTCTAAATTTAAAAGAGAAGATTTAACTCAGGTTTCTTTCAATAACTGCTACTTAGTAGGACAGACTCTTAAGTTTCTGCTTCCATTGAAGTTACAATTTCAACCTTATCAAGTCAAGGGTCAATCCTTATCTATCATCTTTACAGCATTGGTTATGACGATGAACTAAATACGACAGTAAGGCCTCAGATTGGGAGGATTGTTGTTTTGAGAAGCGTTGAACCATCTCTTAATTGATGTTATTCCCAGGTTCACCATTATTCAATGTGGTAGCACCTGTTAGGGTCCCAGCTATGGGTAAATAGTGAACCATCAAACAAAAAAAAAACACGATGAAAGTATAAAAATACCAGCAATATCTGTTTACAGTAAAATGATCAGCAATACATTTTATCTGTAGTAGAAGGCATGCATTTGCATTCAAAATATATTTAATTGAAGCCATATATTTGTGCTCAAAATATTTAGATTTCGGCATTAAATACCCATAGAAGTCGATATGCCGCTAAACGAAATCAACCAACCAACATCAATTCTCCTTATTCTCATAATCTTCACTTCCTCTTACATTCCTATCACACAACTCAGTCATCATAACAATTTTAAGAATAACTCTCTACATTGAGTGGCTCTCGATGCTTGCATTGGATGAACGTTAAAATAGATTTATCTTACAACGCGTTATGTTCCTTGAGGAACTTCCTCAAGGCAAATGAAAAGCGTTGTAAAAATAGATTTTTATATTGCTATTCTTTTTATTAATGTTATCTTTGCAGTTATCCTCATTTATACCTGAATGCACGTCAATTATTATAGACGATTTTCACTCAATATGGTTCCAGAAACGGGTACTTACGTTAGAAGTTACAATACTCATCACTGAAGAAAGATTTGTGTTTCGTTCATTATTTTGAGGGTTTTTGGATTGCGTGAATGTCAGCGTCAAAGATTAAGTCATTTTTGTATTTGTGTAAATGTCTGCGCACAAGAGACAGGGAAGGATTGTAAGAGGAAAAAGAAACAGAAATTATCAAATTTCAAACAAAATATTAGCGAGGAGAACGAAAGAAAGAATAATCTGGCATAGATAAAGACGCGGGGGGAGGGAAAGAAAGAAAGAAAGAAAGAAAGAAAGAAAGAAAGAAAGAAAGAAAATTGATTTAGCAGAGATAATGACGGAGAAGAAAGAGAGAATGATTAATTTAGCATAGATAAAAAATGGAGGAGAAAGAAAGAAAGAAAGAATGAAATAATCCAGGCCTGAAGATTACATTCAAGCTTGAAACAGACTATCGCTACTCAGTGTTGAAATCAGTGTCCGTACTCTGAAGATCGCATAAGCGTGAAATTCGGCCATCCCTTTCATAGGAATTAATGTTGTCAAGCGTTTTTTGCTTTGTCTCATTAATCTAGGCATTGAGCGTTTTACTGAGTAGATAGGCGTTTGCCTTTAGGTCTTTTTCTCTTTTTATTGCTGTCCTTGTTCGAGATTTTCTCTTGTTTAAGGGTATTAAGATCTTTTGACAAGTTGTCCGTCCGTTGTTTCCACCAATGGCTTTGGTTTTTCTTTAATATATATATAAATTCTTAATACATCTTCAGTCGTGAGAGGAACACGTTTGACAGTTGAAAATCAGTTCTTAATAATATTATCATGAATTTTATTGCACTATTTACATTGTTCGCACTATCATCCTCATCTTTGTTGTCATATTTATCACAACGTTTCGGCTGTTGTACGCTCCGGCCTTCTTCAGGTGGTTGGAATGTCGAACTGAACCCTTTATTTCGCTCACTGGGGTAGACTGTTCTAGTTCTAACTGAAATCCATTAGACATGGCTCATGGGACTAGAACAGTCTACCCCAGCGAACAAAAGAAAAGGTTCAGTTCGACATTCCAACCACTAATGTTACCTGCTTTTCCTTCGTACACTATGGTTCAACCACCTGAAGAAGGCCGGAGTGTACAACACCTGAAACGTTGTGATAAATATGGCAACAAAGATGAGGATGATAGTCCGAACAATGTAATGTACATAATACCTTATCTCAGAAGTATAGGCAGATAATGAATTTTATTAAATGAATCATTGTCAACCATTATTAACTTTTTATTAGAATTTATTTCATCTTAGTTTCACTCGACTGTCTCTGATTAGTTGCGATGACAAAGAAGTGAAATTAAGCTGAACGAAGTACCAGTTAAACAATAATATTAAATCAATTTTTATTAATTTAGTGGTTCACTACACACAGTCCTGACCTTTTCGGTAGAGCAATGCTTCTCAGAGCTTCAGAGCACATTCCTCCCCTTGAGATTTCAGGGCTAATCAATTCCTCCCCATTTTTGAATTTTCTTTTACTAATTTTCCCCATTATACTTATGGCTTATGCATTTAACTGGAATTAATTCCTAATTCTTCCGTTGATTAAAGTGCGCTCCCAAAATTTGAAATTGCTATATAAGAATCACAGTACAAGAGCTATTTGTCTATCACGGTTATGGAAAAGTTTGTAATATTATTAGAAGTTGGTTGTGGCTTGAAGAAAATCAAAATTATTTTCATCCAAATCAGAAGTAGTTTAGATATGTAGAGATTTTGAATTGCTTCATAGTCCCGAATAAATCTAAGGGAGCTTGTGAAACATCTTTGATCCTGTAATCATGTTCAATAGTTATAGCAAATATAGCCGAAAGCCTGAAGAGAAATTAACCACGCCCTGTCCAAATGCTCGTGATGTTGGCCTCTTCTCGTCATCTCCATACCCCATACATGAGAATGGCGCTGTACAAACATCCATTGCTATTATATTACCTCACTGATTATTATTTGACAGATTTTACAAATAATATAAAATAAACAATAATCTGACCACACGGAACCTAAAAAAAAAATTGACCAATATTGTATAAACTCATTATTGGACTGAAACCTATACTAGTGAGTGAAAGAATCAATATCTCTACTGGTCAAACTACGACACCCACCCCCAGGGACTTTATATGCAATCCTGCTGTTAGCTGAGGTAATGAACGTGCAATATTGCATATATTCAAACAGCCATGACGAATGACTCAGAAGGTAAAGTACCACAACGCAGCCTTTCAACCACTTTACCCCTCTCTCTGTCTCCCTATATGTGTGTGTGCGTGC
The DNA here is from genome assembly GCA_903632075.3 of Acanthosepion pharaonis. Lineage (NCBI taxonomy): Eukaryota > Metazoa > Mollusca > Cephalopoda > Sepiida > Sepiidae > Acanthosepion > Acanthosepion pharaonis. Next base: position 1,667,560 of record CAHIKZ030000990.1, on the reverse strand, counting down.
GTGTGTGTGTGTGTGTGTGTGTGTGTGTGTGTGTGTGTGTGTGTGTGTGTGTCGCTCTAATAATGTTACATACGAGCTTCAATGGACATATAAATGCATCGATTCTGCAGTACAAGTGCAATACGCCTAATGAAAACTTTCCTATGCACAATTATATATGTATTCAGTCCAGTGAGTGCGCAAATTGCATTCCTATATCATTTGTCCTTCCTTTCTCGTGTTACCTCGATCCCTGCTGGGCTTCCGTTCTCTTCTTTGATGTCCGGTCACACACACACACACACACACACACACACACACATATATTAACCTGTGTACCTAAATTTCCAATCCAATATATACAACGTGTACATCGACCAAACATGGTTGCCCAGTCAGGCCAAACCTTCCTTTTCCACTTTTTCATGTTTGATCTTTTGAGGTTTAGTTGATGATTTGAACTGCGGTTCGTAACAATAGATTCTAACTCACTAGCAAATTCTTGAGATTAAAAGCATTGCCGCTTCTTTATATCTCTCGCATTCTAACTCTCTCTCCCCACTATTTCTCTCTCACACTCGTTCTTATCTCTCTTTGATTATTTCGACCATAACCTATCCACTTCTAGTGCAGTGTGGCCGCTGCATTGGCCATCGGATTGCGAGTAGGCAGACCGGCTGGTCTATTGCTCGGGTGACCGGTCATTTGGTCAGCAGGTGGTCAAAGAAACAAAGATATCAACCAGGTATAAAGCAGTTGCCAGGCAGTAAATTATGTAATGTTTATATTTATATCACTGATACGAAATAGATTTTAGAAATATGCTTTAAAATGTTTATTGCTGTGTATGTAATAAATATAATATTATACCATTTTGCAATATAATACATACTAAATATTTATGTAGTCTAAACGTAAAAGTTATAAGATTAATTACTATATACGTTTCCTTCATTTTTTTTAATCAATTCACTCCAGGCAAGGCGACTAAGACGTAAGGGGTTACTGGGAGTGGAAGAGAATGAGAAGACTTTAGTGAAAAGAAAGGACGATAAAGGAACAGGAAGACAGAAGATGACTATTGATGTTGCATTTTTTGAAGATTGTAGGTAGTAGGAAAGCAAGAAATCGGAAGAGAGTTCCACAGGTGAGAAGTGCGAAAAAAAGAAACTATTAGAATAATACTTACGGTTATATTTAGCTATTTCAACAGTAAGGTGATGAGACCTAGCTGCCAATCTAGTAGTACACATAAATTTATGCGATCAAGACACCGAGGTGGACATCTCATTAAAACAACTGCCACGAAAATATTTATAGAAAAGACAGAGGAAAGCTACGCCATGGTAGAAAAGTGACTAAAGTTGAGATGCCACGGATAACATTACAGACCTTTCTTTGGATTTTGTCGGTAATCTAGAGATATATAGCCAGAGCAACAGACCAAACATGGTAGCATTACTTAATTCACGGACGAATGGTGTATTTGAATAAACTCATCTCTTTTCCAGAGAGATATACGTTAAATAGCGGGGCTGACTGGGATCACTTGCCTTGAGGTGTCTAGGAGAAGGAACACTCTAAATTAAAAAAAAAAAAACAACAAAAAAACAAACTTTAGATTAAAAAAAAAAATAGCCCGAAGATTGATGGGCACCGTCAGTCTTTACTGCCCTAGACATGCTACAAATTCTTCTTTTTATGTGCCGTGTCCTTTCAGGACGTAGGTGATCATGGCTCTCCACTTCTCTCTATCCCTTGTAGCTCTCAATGTTTCGTGCATCTGCCAACTTCTCCAGACCACGTTTTGTCATCCACTTGCTTAAGCCCACCAGGTATATCATGTGTTGCTTTCCCTTGTCTCTTTTATCTTCTATTCGACCTGTGAGTATCAGATTCTCCAAGGCCTCCTTTCTCATTAGGTGTTCCAGAAATGTCAGCTGCTTCTTCATGGTGTTAAGTATAAGCTTCCTCACTGTTTGCCTCCTCTCCAAGACCTCATCGTTGCTCACATGCTCGCTCCTTGATATACTTAGCATCCTTCGGTAGAACCACATCTCCGCTGCCTCGAGTCTCTTCTTCGTCTTTGAGGAGACCGTCCAACATTCGCTGCCGTATAAGAGGACAGATGTCACGTAGCAGCTCAGTACTCTTTTCTTTGTTACTAACGATATCCTCCTGTATCGCAGTACTCTGCCCAGCTTTTGGAATGCTTCCTTGGCCATCCCAATCCGTCTTCGGATCTCAGCGTCGCACCTACCGTCCTCCGTCAAGACATTTCCCAGATAATTAAACTTCCGCATATGCTTGATTTAATGTCCCCGACCTGTAAATCGCATTTCGGGTTCATCTTTTTACTGATGACCATGCATTCTGACGTTTTATAGTTTATGCTTAGTCCCTTCTTCTTGCTCTCTCTCGTTACCTTCTGTAGGAGGTTTTGTAGTTTCTTTTCCGTGTCTGCTATTAGTACTGTCATCTGCGGAATGCGTGTCTGTAATACATGTTCTGCCCCTATGACTAAAGGATCACGGTACTTGTGACGTGTCCTGACTATTTTCACTTGTGAGGAAAGTCCGTGGAAGCTGTTTAAACAAGAATTGATGAACTGAATTCGAATTTGAATTCGATTTGCGAAGAAAAGGTTAAACAATGCCACAAAGTCAAGTATTTAAAACAGCCGTCGTAAACTTTTCACTGTTCTATCGTTATTTCCACGGAAAGTCCTCAGACGAGCTACATTCTTTAGTTCTATTAGTTCTATAACCTTCTCGGCTAATACCAACTATGTTACGCACATTATAGCGAACCACCCCCATTCCCTTCGTAATTCAATGCTGGGATGTAAGTTCCACTCGAGCAGCTTATCCTTCGCACCGTTATTTTGTGAAACCGACTCCCAAGAGAATGCTTCTACGATCACTACAATTTTAACTTGTCTAATGTTAACTGTTATCTTCTCCACATATCTGCATAAACTATATCCTATTAATCTCTAAACATCTACATCGAGTGGCTCCCGGCCCTTGTACATTGTGAACATCATTGTAAAAAACCAAAAAAAATGAAAAAAGAAAAGAAAACAGTCACATGGAGTTGCAGTTATCACCTCGCAAAGAGATCGGTCAGGAGTAAAAAGTTGGTTCCTCTTAAATAAATTATATTTAATTTCAATTCACAGGCAGGCAAAAAAAACCCTCTCATTTAGATTTCTTCGTTTGAAACGCCAATATCGACTTAATAATTAATTATAATTTGCATAGGATTTTTACTATTTTTGCGCGTAAAGGTCGGTTGACATTTACGAACACAACTTGAAAAGGGGAACAAGTTTCAGCGTTTTTCTCTTTTACTTAAAATCTGCTCAAAGTATTTTACGTTGATAGTACAAAAATTTAAACATCTAGAAAGTGTTTTAGCAGAGGACGGAAAGTGAAACACTGAAATCTGGCGTACACAAAATTTCAAGGCCTATAAGCTAAATATACGCATTCCGATGTTTCTTTCATTCTTCACATTATTTTCTTTACTTTAATTCTTCACATGAAATGAAAAATTATATATATATATATATATATATATATATATCCTTAGGAAAGGTATGAATCCTATTTTTCTCCCCCTCAACTATGGGTAAATAGCAGGACAGCTATAGCCATGGGGAGGGGGGGCAACCAGTCTAGGAGAAGTAAAAGTTTCAATTAAAACCAGCCTGGAGAGGGTTGATCTCCGTAAGGCTATCTTTGCCCAAAAACAGCACTTCTGCTGCTGCGGTATCGGTGCTACATGTGGTGGCCCTACGACCCTGATGGGTCACAGGATTCATAATCATAATATATATATATATATATATATATATATATATATATATATATATATGTATGTATGTATAATTATTTATTTAATAATTATAACATAAATATATTATAAAATCACTACAAAAATAGCCATTTTGTTTCAACATATCCGGTGCCTTATCAAGTGATGATGTTGAATGTAAAATAAATGGTTTTATTCCGTATACACCAATCATATACGTCGGTATATATATATATATATATATATATATATATATATATATATATATATATTATATATATTATATATATATATATATATATATATATATATATATATATATATATATATATATATATATATATATATATATATATATATATATTATATATATATATATATATATATATATATATATATATATATATATTCAAATATTTTTCATTGAATAATATAGACATATTATGTATATTTATTTTATAATATTCCTTTGCAGTTCTTTAACCAGTTTCTTGTTGTAAAGATGAAATTCATCAAAGAAAGGGTCGTAGTTTTTTTCTTACCAAAGTACTTTCGATGTCTTCCGAGTATCATCCTTGAGGGTGAATACAAAGACAAAGTTATTGTAAGTGTGCTCGTTGTGATGGTGATTTTTAAAAACACGCGTGAATGCGTTCTGTTATAATTATTTTAAAATTTTAATTTATCCGTTGTAGCTCTGGACTTTTTTCTCCAAAACACGTATTCAGAAAAAAATAGGTGATAAAAATTGTAAGAAATGCAAATAGCATTAAATGCACTTCACCATCTGGCTGCTCAACGCCTAATAAATTTTGTTCAGTGTTGGTTGGTTGGTTGGTTCTGACATAGAAAAAATTCCATAGCTACAACGGATTTATAATCCCCCCCCCCGAGGATGAACTTGGAGGAGATCGAAAGTACATGGGTAAGAAAAAATTACGGCGTCTTCCTTGATGAATTTCATTTTAACGTCAATAAACTGATTAGTGAACTAAAAAGGATTATTATAAAGATAATAATAACTATATTTTTTCAATGCAACGTGCTTGCATACCTATGTATATATATATATATATATATATGTATATATATATATGTATATATATATGTCGCATAACTCTTTACAATATTGCACGTATGTTTGTGAGTGTGTGTGTGTGTGACAGAGAGAGTTACACCAAGAGAGATGTTCTCTGAAATTGCGATCGTATTTTAAAGATTTCCATTTTTTGAAACACGTATCTATTAAAGTCTTGTGATGCAACGTAAGTATAAAATATTAAGTGTAAAGCAACATCTTTTTTATGAGAACGCATTGGTATATATTATATATATATATATATATATATATATATATATATGTGTGTGTGTGTGTGTGTGTGTGTGTGTATGTCGCATTTTTATTAATACTTATAACTGCAAAAATTGTCTCATGGTGGAAAATGCAGTTTAGACATTATAAGTTTCATTTAGAAAAGGAAAAATACATTATAAAATATTATGGTTTGATTTCGTGCACTTTATTATATGAATGACACATTTGGGAGACAGTATATCCAGTGTGATGATGACACGGCATCGCTTGGCAGAGGGCATCTTAGACTGAATTCAACTGCCAAAGCACAGGGTTCCCCGATGGAATCAAAGACCAGCTGTTTGTAATCAAGGCGAACCGTCAAGTCGGAGGATATCAGTTGACAGAGGGAAACCTCGTCACGGTGGGAAAGTGACGGAAATCGAAATGCCAGACCAGAACTGATAAAATTACAAATCCTTCTTTGTATTTTGTCCGGAATCTAGACCACCAGACTTGACCAGACGTGACAGCAATATCCAATGCACGGACGAATGGTAGATTTGAATTAATCTCTCTTCTCTCTCCAACTATAGGTTAAATAGCAGGGCTGAATGGGTTCTCTTTCTTTGAGGTGACAATCAGTCTAGGAAAAGGAAAAATTTAAATCAAAAAAAAAAAAAAATCTAAAAAAAAAATGGCCGAAGGGGGATGGTCTCCTTCATATTATATTGCCTTAGATCAACTATTGCTGTGTGGCTGTAGTACACGTTATGCCATTATGATTCTAATGGGTCACGTATCCTGTCTATACTCAATAGTGAGAAAAGTCTGTCGAAGCTGTTTAAACAAAAATTGATAAACTGAATTCGGATCGGAATTCAATTTGCAAAAATAAAAAAATATTGTTAAACAATGCTACAAAGTTAAGTATTTATTAGAGATGGGCTCCGCCAGGTCTACTATACCTAAGGCACACTACGCATGAATGTGGAGGGAGTCATGTGGAGGGAGCTAGTCTGGTGTTCAAAATATTGTTACGGCGTAAGTGGGTGTCTGGCTAGTGATAAACTTGCTCATAGTTTTGTTGTAAGTAAATTATTCCCAACGGTCTATGATGGCATTCCTGGAACATTTGTTTTGATCTATATTGGCAAACGTCTGCGTTAGGTTGCCGTCATGAACCTGGTCTACAGGTGTAGGAATGTTTACCTAATCTCCGTTGCTAATATCGGAGCATTACCAATGCGTCCCGTCCAACATGCGCAGCATTTCTCTAAAAGGCCACCCGGAATCTGGAATGCCAACAAACTGATCTCTCTTAAACGGCTTTAGTTGAACAAACACAACATGTAGGATGGCACCCATTTTCGCTATTTTCTTTCCTCATACTGAATATTGTCGCAGCACAGGTCACCGTCAAAAGCTGAAGCCCAGAGTGCCCACAGGTGTATTTCTCGGTGACAAAAAGACTGAAAATTTTACCAAAGTATCTACTACCCGCTAGCGTGCAAATATTCTGTACAGCATCATAATCAGCAGGGTGTTGCAAATTTATTTTTTCCATCAATATATTTGTAATAACTCTTGAATAATTTTCTTTAATATTCTGCTATTATGAAGCGAAATTGTCAAGCGTTCGACTGAACCAAATATCTTTTAATTTTCAGACAAACCCAAACAAAATACCTTTTTTTTTTCTCTCAGTCAATAGTAATTATTTTTACATGGTCTGTTGTTGAGTAATCATTCCCGAAATGCACTGGTAGGGATAGTAATGTAATAAACATTGCTTAGAGCTAGAAAGGATAAGAAGTTGAGGAGAGTTATAATCGTTTATATTAAGGTGTTTCTATTTAATGCTGTTTATTGTATTTTTTCAGTTTTCGACACATTTGAAGACACACTGTAAAGCAAGATTCAAAGTATTTGAAGTTTTTATTCTACAAATGAAATAATCTGCATTAAATATTTCATCACGAGATACGGAATTTTAAAATGTGTATAAAATATTTAGTATCTTCTGGCGATATCAAGCTCACTAAAACCGTTATTTACACCAATCATACGATTCACGTATAATTAAATTTTAAACTTTGCAAATGATTTGCGTTGGACCATGTCGACAATTGGAAAGCAACCAGTGACGTGTCCTTAAAAATATGCCGGCTTCATTTTTATTAATATAATTCAGTTATGTACCATGCGTGATACACGCTTAGGCTATCATGTATCTGTCGATACATGACTGATGAGGCAGATTTTTTTCCTGCAGTAGGTTGCCATTTCTTTCTGCGGTAGACCAGTTGCCATCCAAGTCTGTCCAGCTATTTACCCATAGCTGGAGGGGGCGGGGAGAGAAGAGGATTCATAACTTTCCCAAGGGTATGCGCACGTAAGTGAATGTAATGGATTCGACTAGAATTTGAACTCGGCTATCCATTACTCCACCGTGCCTCCTAAAAGCAAGCGGCTGGTTTATCCAAATGCCATCACCAGAACTATATATAACACGAATCACCAAAACTCTACAACATTAACTGAATTTAAGAAGAAAGTTCCACTCAGACTGCTACATTTTTAACAGACACCCGCGGAGATGCTTCCCTGTACACTAAAGTCTTATCCTTTTTAAATTAAGGGTCAATCGGCATTTACTCGTCTAATCCTCGTAATTTTCATTTCCTACCACCTCGCCTTTCATTTATGCCATCCAATTTATTTGGTAACCCCACTCTACATTGAGTAACTCCCAGTGGGTGAACTTTAGTCTCTCTCTCTCACTCTCTCTCTCTCTCTCTCTATATATATATATATATGCAGGAATTTTTAATTTATTTTGTTTAAACGTTATTTTTTATGGTCACTCATATTAGACTAGGAGTTTTTTAATTAAACATTTTTGTTTTATCCAACAACATCTATCGGCCTGAATATTTGAGAAATCGTGTCAGAAAAATATGCCTCCTCTGTTGTTGGATAAAAAAAAACTGTTTAATTAAAAAACAAAACTTCTATTATATAACAATAAATAAAAAATAACGTTTAAACAAAATAAATTAAAAATAACAAAGTTTTAATTTAATCCTTTTCGTATATATATATATATATATATATATATATATATATATATATATTTTATGAAAGTGATTATACATAATATCCGACGTCGATAGCAAGACTCGGAGTTTCATGTGCGAAATACCGACTGACCGTTAGAGCGTTGTTAAATTTGCGTTCTCGTGGTGATGATTTAAACTTGTGTATTAAGACTTGTTTATTGTATTATTGTTGCTTTAATATATTATAATTAATTATTTATAATTTATATCATTCCAGTTCTTAAATTCGAAAGATAAAGAATTAAAAAAAATCATATTTATTTTAAATAAAGAAAATTTGAAATTATGTAAACACGATATGAATCAAGGGGGATAACGCTTTTTTTAAAAAATAAATACTGTAAAATGTAATGTAATAAACTTAATACTCACGATGTTAATATAATAATAGTTTGAGAATATATATCTAATGTTTTTGGAATCTAGCCTTATATTTACAAAGGTGAAATTAAATATATAAAGGTTATAAATTAATCGAGTACGATAATATAGGATTATATGTGAGTATAGATATATAAAAATGATATTAATGATGAGTTCTGTGAATATTAATTGGTGTTACATATAATAATATTCGTAAAGTCTATTTTGGAATTTCTTTTAATCTGGGTCAATATGTTTGAGCAGATTCTGGTTTTATGGATACATGTAGACATCAACTCGCTTCTCAGGTTCAGCGAATTAGGGCTATTTAAGAGTTTTACTATAATAAGCTTCTCCAACAAACACAAGTTACATCTTTCTCCCTTTCCATTGTACGGATTAGCTCTCACGATTATCTCCTTGAGTTCTTATGGTTATTTTTTAATCGTCAAATACTTACACATACTTTGAAAGTGTTGTTCAGTTTTTGTATTTTATATTGTTCAGTGCAATTTTGTGGTGGTAAAAATGCTGTTCTTGATAGATTCAAAGTAATATTTAACATTATCGTCTCATTTGATCCTAGCTCTTTAGATTATGCCTTCAGTCATGCGCTGGCTATTTAGTCGGCAGGTTACGTTTTTACGGCAGTTGCATTAACTTTTAGTGGGATCATTATTTAGTGTTTTGTTTGTGTGCTTGCTTAATATATTATTGTCATGTTGCGATATGTAATTAACGTTATTTTGTTGTATAGCTATAGCTTATCTTAATACTATTTTTGTTGAAAATCTTTTTTAATGTTGTAGAATGATTAAAGTGTTTGTGAATTAAATTTAGGAAAATTCTACCTACGTTATGTATCAAGGAGATACGTTACTATTGTAAGGCGGGTTGAACCATATTATGTTACGTTTGCATTGTTTTAGCTCACTTTTATTGTTTTTTCTTTCTACATACTCTAATATCACTTTATCATTGCTGCATTCTAGGGCCTTAGTATATCTAGTTTTATTATCGTCAAATATTTCTTTGTTACTGGAGTTGGTCGATAACCTAAATTGTATCGATTTGTGTAAATTGTCAAGGAACCTTTTATGGTAGTTGGATTTTCTGTCGACGTACCTGTCGTTGTATGAATCCTTAGTGCATGGTTTATACAGACCCTTACTCAGGCCAAATATATCGTTTAGGAAATTGATCACTTTAGCGTTAGTATTGGTGGTAATGTTTAGTTTATGATCCTTAAAGAATTTAGTTAGGTTCTTTCTCATCCGGTTCGGTTTTAGTTGAGCAATATTATAGGTGTATTTATACGTAATACTTTGATTGTCACCGGAACATAGAAATAATTAACCGGGGCTCTTCCACTAAAAACATTATGGTCCCCGGTAATAGACAATACAAACTGAACCTGTTAAATAAGATCGAGAGCGTTATAAAAAGGATGAGATGGAATCTATTTTTCTCTAGACCGATACAAGAAAAGTTACAAGACTACGAAAAAGAAACTTACGGTTTCAAGTTACAGAAACTCCATCAAGCAACAAACTTCTATCAGAATTCGAAACAGAGTTATTCTCAATGATAAATATTTAGTGAAAGAGATAATCAGCTACCTCGAAAAAGAGTTCGTGTTTTGTGTGCGATCTGTCGAAGAAAAATTACCAAGAAGTAGTTAGCAAAAATCTACTTTAAGGACCAGAATCTATGCTAATGTTCTTCCCTCCCCTGAATGGCGTGACCAATCAGAAAGATCTCTCGGTGAACAAAAGCCGTTGTTTTTCGCTTATGCGGATCAGATTTTCTGAGCTTGGTGGACGAACACGCGTTTTTGCTGGTGAGAAGTGAAGGTTGGATGTGTGACTCCATTTTGTCGTTTCTACGTTACCTGTTACGACGGGCTATCGTATGAACTGTGATTTGGCTACAAATGTTGCGGTCGAAAGACAGAAGAAACCTATTGCAGATGTTTGTTGCTACTATAAGTTGACAGTTTTTTCTTTTTCTTTTCTTTACATCTACAAAATATTAAAATTAATAACCACACCAAAACCTACAACATAAAACGTGAATAGACATTGATACGATCTGATAAGACTGGTAACCACTATCATTATCGGATGAGACTGGTAACCACATCGACACGGAATTATACTACAAAGCCATCAATAGAGGCGTCAATAAATTTTGTAAAAAAGCGGATGACAACTGGGAAAAACTACCAACCATGATGTCAAGAGACGGTAGAATCCCAAACTACACAAACAACAGGCATTCGTCACAATTAAAGACCACAAGGAGAATTTCCTAAATAACCTCAATACAGACTGATTAAAAATAACATTGGTATTATCAGATAAGACCATTATGGAAAGAGCGTGTAAATATAATAAAAAAGCTTTAGGTATCAACCAATGGCGAAATACAGTCGATGCTATTGAATGGGTCAGTAATATTGTTGCGGGCCCGGTAGCATGCAGTGCTGGTTTATTAAAAGGTGGCCTTGTGCCAGACACTACTTATGACTACCGAATCCACTAACAAAGTAAAAATAATAAATGTGCGATCTTTAGTGAGGAAAAAAGGGTCATTTAACACATGCACAAAAATAGTAAAATATAGATAGCCAGGATTAAACGACAAAATGAGTCTGGTGGAAAACAAATAAGAATCTTGTCTTAACAGTGGAGACTATCAGAAAAGGTAAGGTCTGTTTTTAGCCTGTAGGCTGTTAGTAATATGTAGAGACTAATAAAATGTTAAAGTTCTGTGCCAAAACAAAAAAAAAAAACAAGATGGCTAAGGCGGGAAAAGTTTCTTCAGAATGAAAGTTCTGGAATATAGTCTTCTTGTACAAAAGATGTAAGCATACACAAATAGGAAAAGTACTCACTGCGAGGTTTAATGATGTGTGCGTAATGTTATCTTTTTTTTAACTGGTTCGTAAAGGTTAGAAATCGAGAGAGGTGTATGAAAAGTTCATCAATCTTCAGTGAAGAAAATTCTACGTTCCCTGATAGTGAACGGCGGGAAATTCGAACAAGTTTGTTCGCTGAAGGACTAGGAATTAGACTTAAAGGTGTGGTACAGACAATGTCGGAGAGTATGTTCTCTGGTAAGAAATGAAGGACAGTTCGAATAAGTTGTTCGCATCAAAACGAGGAATTAGATCTTGCAGAAGTGCGATGGCGACAGTGTCGTAAGCTCTCGTAGTGAACGGAGAAGAAATTTTGAACAAGTTGTTCGCTGAGGCACTATGAATTGGACTTAAAGACGTGATAGTCTCTGCATTCTCCGGTAGCAAATGGAAGAAAGGTTCAAACATGTTGTTCGAAGCAAGTTACGGTCACAAGAATAATATTCGGCATAATGAGCCAAGGAGTCACCAGGAATTTTGGTCATTTAAGATATTCCGGCCCGCGTATGGGTAAGGAGCACGGAATAAATGTACCTTGTCTGTCGTCTTTAACGAAGCATTTAATTTTTAATATTTCTAATATATTTTCTTAATTTCTGGTTAAGTTCGGATAAATCTCATCTCCAATACTAACCGGAAGTAAAAAAAATATAAGAAATATACAAAAAGTAAATAAAATATAATCAACAAAGAATTTGAATTTTTCTTTAATTAAACGTACACATACTGGGTACGATGGGTAATTTCGCACATGCGCGTTGTTTGTTTTTTATTTTGTCGACTGCTCAACATAGTAGAGTCAGTTGGGCACCGTCTGTGAGAAAAAGAGCACCATGACGAAATTCAATCGGAATTTGGAAATTGTAGGCTGTACTGCTTGGCATTAGTGCCGAAAGCTCCAATACGAACATTCCAGGGTGTTCGGGTATCAATCTGAGGACAGTGCAGAAGATTCGGAAAGAGTTGGATGAGTCTAATGGTGGTTACGAAGGTACGGCAGCTCGGAAAACTCACTCTGATCGTTCTGATAATTTCTCGAATTTGTAGTTGAGGGCCTCAGACTCAACACGGAGGCCTACATCAAGTGCTTTGAGGAGATAATACTGTCTTGGGTCAAGAAGGTTGCTGCTGGAAGACCCTATATCTGGCAACAGGACTCTGGACCATGCCATACAAGCAGGAGAACCCAGTTATGGCTGGCAGACAGTTTATGCGACCAAATCTCCCCTAAAATATGGCCACATAACTCCTCAGATTGCAACCCCCTTGACTATTATGTGTAGGACGCAGTTGAGTGAGAGACCAACAAAACTCCTTGTAACACCAAAGATGAACTGAAGGCAAGGATTATGGAAGCATTTACCAACTTAATCAAGAAGACCGTCCTGAAGAGTTGTAGTAGACTCCGAAGTTGTTGGAGACCGTGGTTTGTAGCCAATGACGATTTTATTAAATAAATTTACTCTTTATATATATATATATATAATTTGTGTAAATAATAGGCTTGTCACTAAGCTGCTTGATGTTACCTTCAGCATCCGGTTTTCAAAGTTTCGTAGACGGACCCTCCGAGTGTTACACCATCCACTCCTCAGAGAGTATCATCGATATATATATATATATATATACATAGGGGGCCGACACTATTTTTCAGACACTTTATTTTTTCAAGTTTTAGGTCGCACAGGCAGTCTGTACTGTTTTAGTGTAATGGCAATAACATTTAAAAACTGTTTCAATACTACAAATGGAAAAGCAGAATTCAAATTAAAAGTATTTTTATTTTTTTACAAATTTTCACATTACACAGGCGAGAGTATTTTTCGAACATTGCAAAAACAATGCTAATAGTTTATGGTAGCACCCTTTGTTCAATGACTTCTATCAGTCTATCTTCATAATGTTCGTACATATTGATAATAACGTCTCTTCGTGTTTCTAGCATCGTATTTTTAGCATCTTGTATGCGCTGCCACAGTTCAGCCTCTCTGGTTATTTCTGGCCCATCGTAAATAAGCTCTGCAAGCATTTCCCATATGTTTTCAATTAAATTTAAGTCTGGCCTTCTTGTATGCCATTCCAGAGTAGTTATAATTGCTTCACACATCCAATTTTTCACTGATTTGGCCACATATGGATGCTGCAGTTATCTTGCTGCAAAATAAAATTACTTCCCATTTCTTTTTCTATGAATGGTAGGGCTCTCTTTTCCAAAAGTTCTCTGTAGCTCAAGCTATTTTGACGTCATTTTAACCACTCGAGCCACAAGTTTCCATTCTGAAATACCATACCCCAAACCATCACTCCTCCTCCTTCCATCTGTCTCTTGTTGAGAATAACAGGTGCACCTTTTCTCAACCATGTACAGGTCCATCGAACTTAAAACGTTTTTCATCAGTAAATATCACTTTCTTGAAGTCGACATGGTTTGTTATCCATCTTTTGCCGCTTTCCAGCCTTGCCTCCTTGTGTTTTCTCGTTAGTGTAATTCTTTTCTTGATTTTAGCATACTTAAGTCCAATTTCGTGTCGCTTTCTTTGTACAGTTCGAACAATGACGTCAAGTTCCCATTTCTCCTTTACTTTCTTCGCTGTCACCTTTTCTCCAGATGATAACAACCCCGTAACACTCCTCTTCATTCTCCTTTCTGTTCTCTTGGAAATTGATTTTTTCCGTGCTCTCTTCTTCTTCTTCTTCTTCTTCCGCTCATAGTCTGTACTTAGCATGTATTCAACTGTTGACTTCGGTAGCTTCATCTCAGCGGCGATCTTTCGGATGCTGAGCCCGTCTTCTCTTTTCTTTTGGACCAAAATGATGACTTCTTTTGAATGCATTCTTCTTCAGGATTTTAATACGTTTTCGCAGTGAATGGTAAAGATACTCAAATGTAATGGTCAGGGTACAATTTACCCGCAGAAAATTTGTATATTGTAGACGTTCGACGACTAAATCATTAAAAAACCCGGAATTTGTGTCATGTCCGAAAAATAGTGTCGCCTAAGTTGAGTAAAAATAAAGAAAACATGAAACCAAAGACAAACCCATCAATCAATGTTGATACCATTAATGGACAGTTACTGCTGAACAACCTACTCATCAACACAAAAGCTCTCGGCAGCAAAAAAAACTTTAAACACACTTTTCAAAGTGTCCCAAAAATAGTGTCGGCCCCCTGTATATATATATATGTGGTTGTGTGTGTGTGTGTGTGTGTGTGCGTGCGTGTATCTGTGTGTGTGTTTATTCGGTCATTTGATTACATTTAAGGAAATGAGTCAGGTCGAGGTTTTTTTTTAGCAACCTATCATATATATATATATAAATAAATAATATATATATATATATATATATATATATATATATATATATATATATATATATATATATATATATATAACCGAATGGATAAATATAGGTAGGTAGCGAGAAACAGAAAATTAAAAAAGCGGTGTCAACCCAAAATAAAAATGATTATAATAATTCCAGCACTTGAAAATTGCTTCGGCATGAAACTCGAAGTTGTGCAATTAATGTAAGATATATATATATATATATATATATATATATATATATATATATATATATATATATATATATATTAATGTTAGCGCGTATGTTCCGACGTGCTAAGATGTCCTTTCATAATATAAATTACATCATAGCATTTTCGGATGGTTGCGAGGACAAATTACCGGATTTTAAATGATAAAGAATGGATTCCATTCATAATGGTTTAACTAGGCATAAGGATTATTGCTAATCAAATTTGCGTCCGTATCCCCTGCGGGTCGTAAGAAACAGATGGCGAAACCCTATTGACTCAGATTAATGATGGTGGCTTGGCCAATGATAACAAAGCTCATCTTGACACTATCATCGCCTCTGATATGGGGAACATGTACGGATGAACAAGTGCAGAAAAGATTGATTAATGTGAAGAAATGCGCCAGCCAATCAGCAGGCGTAGAAAAACAGGAAAAGATTTTTAACAAAGAAAGAAAAGGTATTTGTTGAAATAAAGAACGCTTATATACGTGCACGTAAGCGCACATACTTTTACGTCATTACACACACACACACATACACATAGACACATACAAGCCCATACACACGTGTTTCAATATACACCCAAAGGTGCGTTAATAAGTCCGTTGACTAAATTTTGATCTCATTTTAATCGATCTATTTACCAATGAATTAAATGCAAGGAAGTCGGTTATATTTGGAGTAACAAGTGCTGTAAGCTTGGGTGTACGGGTGGTGTAATGGATAATGACTCCGAATAGTTATATTCACTTATGCGCAACTACCATTGAGAAAATAGGCTACGGATATGTTGTTTTAAATATGTACATATCAAAATATGATATATTAGACTCTGTCAAGGTTAACATTGGGTGTAGCAGTTTTTAGTAATTCTTACTATAAATATAAATATACATAAATATACATTACTTTATATACTAGATTTCTTCTTTTATATGCTGTTTCTTTTCAGGACAATCATCGCTCTCTACAGCTTCCTGTAGCTTTTAGCAATATTTACTTTATTTTTCTATCCTTACATTTTCCTGATCTGGCATCCATTTAAAAATCATTTGTTAGGTAGGTTACTCGCCGTTTCCCTTTGTCCATCATGCCTTATACTAGCTCAGCTGCGTACACCACCCACACTCCTCTGTCGCTCCTCACGAATCTTTTAGGACGAGGCTGGATCTTCACAGCCATGTCCGCCACCGTCACCATGAAGTCATGTGGTGGGGAATGGGGAGGGAGGATGACCATCTCGATGCTCGGATACGAGCGGGTGCCGTCGACGACTAGCCTTATCTCCTGTGAGTGTCAAATTTTCCAAGTCCTTTTTCCTCGTTTTTTCCCCAGAAATGTCAACTATTTATTTCTAATTCGAAGTGAACTTTTTGTTTTCATTTTCCTCAAAACTTCTTATCGTATTCCTAGTATTCTTCTTCCGGGCAGCATCTCTGTTGCCTCAAGTCTTATATTCATCTCTGAGGAAATTGTCCACCATTCACTGTCATATAAGAGGACTGATAGCTATCTATCTCTCTTTTCTGGCGTCTCTTAAAGTACTTTCTACATCAGGAGTTCCTAATCATTTTTTTGCGTCATGGCCCACTTTCTCATGGATAAATATTCCTCCTACCAACCTGTATAGTACATATGCATATTCAAAAGCATACAGAGATGGGTAAATTATGTTTTGACGGGCACCTGCCTTGATAAATTCGAGATGGCTAATGTGATAAACAAAAGTAAAAACAATTGTATATTAAATAAAAATTATCCTGAGGTCACTTATTAATTTTACTGGCAAAGTTGTTCTTGGTTTTTCCTTATCTGATTTATATCCGAAAAAAATGTTATTTCGTCTGAAGAACTATTTGAATATTAATGACTCTTCTCAAAACTATAGAAAATACCAAAATATTACTTGTTTGCGGGGATATTTATATCTTATCTCGGAATGTGACCCAATTATCCCCATTTAATCTACTGTTTTTTTTTTTTTTTTTTTTTAATACAGGTTCTTTGCATATCTCATTTGAATATTTTTATCGGGTAGCATATGTTGAAATACCGTTGTAATACTCAAAATCATAAATCGCACACTAAAATTTCCAGTCGCCCGCCATTTTCTGTTCAGTTGCTCATCGCCCACCCATTAGTTGAAATCACCCACCGGTGGGCGATATCACCAAGATTGGAAAATCCTGTCTGTTATAGAGTAGTTTCACAGTGGAGGCTTGAATTTCACTAAGTCGGTCCTAAAAAGGTTCGACGTACAAAACGTTAGGAATTTGTTATAATAGTTAATGACGCAGCAATCTAGTTGTGGTGGTTGATACTTTAATGTCCGACATCGACTGACTCACCAACTCACTGAGCTCCTGACGACTGCTACTATTCCTACTTATTATATGTGGGAGAGTCTATTGATAATAGAATAGGTATGTTCCAGTATAACACTGTCCGAATTAGTTAAATTTCTGTATTTGTTTTATTTTGATATCTTCAATTTTTACTTTCTGTCTTGTTCTTCTTTTATGAGTCGTATCCCTTCAGGACTTAGTAGATCGTGACTCTTTGCAATTTCCTGTTCTGTCAGCCATTTACATAAGTATAGAATATTCGCTCCCTTCCACTATCACTTCAATATCTCCCGTGAGTGTCAAATTTTCCAAGCCGTCATTATGTACCCTAGAAATTTCAACTTGCTCTTTCTTATTCTAAGTATAAGCGTCCTTTTTGTTTCCATTTTTTTAAACTTCCACTTGCTCAAATAATCAGTCCATGGTATTCTCAACATCTTTTTGTATGAGGACATTTTCGTTTCCTCAAGTATTTTCTTCTTCTGTGAAGAGATTGTCCAGCATTCACTTCTATATACGATGACGATAACAGTTCGTCACTATTTGCTTTGTTTCTAAAGAAATGTTCCTGTTTCCTCATATTTAACATGTTTTAGAAGGCATTTTCCTTATTTTAATTTCAGATCCTCTTGTTAGTGAAATAATTTTAAATTTATTATTCAGCATCGACATAAATAAATACATACAAATAAAAAAATTCTCAGTAGTAACCTGTAGAAAAAGATAATATGTATAAAGGTAAAAGACAATAGGAAAACTGTATCATTAGCCGACGCGTTTCGTCCAATGTGGACTTTTTCAAGACAAAAACGAAATGAATTTATTAAAACAAAGTAACTATTAACAACAAAACAAAATGTCCTTAACAACTAGAAGAATTTAGAATTTTCCCTATATTACCTTTCCTAACAGAATTACTACTCTCCCAAGCAAACTTACACAGCAGTATCAAGAAATCAAAAGAAAATGGTTGAATCCGTCAACTCAATAAAAACAATATTTCCACACGTGATAATACTTGACGTAAATTTCAGTTGACAATATGAATACAATAGCGTTTTCTATATTCTTCTGGTTGCTAAGGACATTTTGTTTTGTTGTTAATAGTTACTTTGTTTTAATAAATTCATTTCGTTTTTGCCTTGAAAAAGTTCACATTGGACGAAACGCGTCGGCTAATAATACAGTTTTCCTATTGTCTTTTACCTTTATACATACATATATGTGTATATATTTTAAAAGAAGTAATGGATTTTTTATTACCCAACAAATTTTATCACTTAAACGTTATTTTTAGTGGTTATCCATTTTTGAGTTGACGCTCTGTTTTTATTTTAAAAGCGGTATATTTATTATCGTCTACTGGCTTGAATATTCAAGAAATCTTGTGGGTGCATGTTTTCTTTAATAAGATTTCTCGAACCGGTAGAAGAAAAAAAAACTTTTAATAAAGTAAAAAAAAAAAGAAGGTGCGCATTGGTTTGGTTTACACGAGAGTCAAAATAGACATAGATCAGGTTTGCACGTGTGTCAAAAAGCCAGACACAGGTACAACAAGCAGTTTCCACTTTTGGGGGTCGTTACTCCTTTGTATGGAGACGCATTCGGCATTTTCTTGACCTCAATCGACAGGGCGGTATTTATTTTTGCTTCCCTGAACATAATTACTGACATGAAATTTAATTCAAAATTGGATAAATTTGTTTTCATGCTGCAAGATTCACTGACGCCCAAGTATGATAATGAGAAAGAGAAACACCTTACTAGATAAATAAAAGGAAGCCTGAAGAACACATCGACCAGAAGGAGTAATAAAACAGCAAAGATGAACACAGTCGTCTGAATAACTCGTAGAAGATTGAGTGCAATAACTCGATATATACTACCAAAGTAATGAGAAGTAGCACAAAAGTTTATGTAATTTCATGATATTTATTAATTTCTAACAAAACAGTTTTTAACAGACAGTCTACTCCATTTAGTATGCATCGAGCTTGGCTGGTCATGTGACATAGAAGTATCTTCTGGTAGACACTGCGAAGACAAAATGTGACTCAGGATTCATGAGTTGCCTCTTGCAACACGATATACCGGATTTGTGTGTAAAGACAATTTTGTGGCATCCACTAGCTTTCCATTTCAAGGTTGGCGGGAAGGTATATAATACATACATAAAGTTTATTACCATAATAAAATCTTCATTCATTAAGATTTTTATCTATTATTCATTTATAAAAATAATTTTTCACCATGATTCCCCTCGATTCCATCTGAACGCGTCAAATACGATAACAACTTTTCTAAAGCCTACAAAATTTCAAACGATGTCAAGCAGAGCTGTGTGCTGATTTTTCGACATCCTTTTGCATGCGATTGAAATTGGCTACAAAAGAGATGGATGACCGGGACAATATGGACAATATTCGAAGGTACATAGTTAAAGCATCTTCGGGTCCGCACAAATATCTCACTAGTCAAAGAGTTATGACAATTCTGATTGCTCACAGAGAAGTGAATCTACAGCAGGTAACGTTCTACTTTCCATGAGCAGAAGAACTTCAATAGTCTTACAAAGATGGTTATTCTTCAAAAACCTGTACAAAACCAAAATTATCACCCGTCTTTCATTTCCATCGGTTTGAGAAAATTGGAATGTTTTAGGATTTGACAGATTAACATTTTAAGGATTAAACAGAAATATCCCGGGCAAAAGAAATCTAGCGAAAATCAAAAAAAGTAAAATCTGCATAACCATCGTGCTAGTTACCGATATATATAGTAATGACTCACCCACTGGAGCCCTTCCTTAAGCGTTGACTCGGCAACATTTTAAAAATTTAAGACTTGACTACGGTGGGTTAGCTGAATGATAAAGATGTCGGACTATCGTTTTTCCAAAGGTAATTAGATTTTGGCTGACGGATAAAAAGGGTGAGGGCATGAAGAGAAACAAGGACTGCTTGAAAAGGATCCGCATATCGTTTTTAGCACTATCAGTGGGAAATACCATTAGTAGGAAATATCATAGACAACCGACAGAGCGAGATAGAAGAGTAGGATCTATCTGCCGATCTTCGTCGCCTGATCAAACCGCAATGAATTGACATAAGAGACAGCTCCGCAAAACTGACTTCTTCCACATTTGCCAAATCGTCTGAAGCAATCGACGTAGAAAGCATGTCTCTCACGGCCTTAATAGCAATGTTATAGCCCGTGACAGACTTGGAAGATCTTTCGAAATCTTCGTTTGCGAATCCAAGCCATAATAATGAAAATACCTACATATATATGTATATGTTGGAGCATCTCGGCGTAGTGTAATGGTTAGCAAGCTTGTCTCAGTTACGACTGAGAAGTGAGTTCGATCCTCATTAGGTGTCCCATACTTTCGGCCTTGTGCTACAACTAAGCTACGCTTAGAAAAAAAAATTCGTCACTGGGTGCCTCCTACTTTCGGCCTTGTACCACATCTAAGCTGCACTTAGAAAGTCACTATATCTGTATATGTTGTTAAAATCAATATTTAGGCATAGACATATTAGCATATCATGTTTAAAATATCAAATAATTTTCTTACCATACACATAATACAAACGTGTATATGTTCAACAGTCCTTGTGTCCTTTTTAAATTTAAAATCAGCTTCTGTAGGTAGTAGTAATATAACTTAAGGTTGCCGGCCCCGTTTTTCCGTAACTTGATTCCACTGGTTAGGGCGAGTGATAAAGGAAGCACCCTTGCATGGTGCTGTCTGAATAACGTCGTGGAAAGAAATAAAAAAAGATGGGTCTTTGAATTTTGGTGTTTCTCTAGCTAGTGACGTGTGGACTTTACAGGGGTAATGATTGGCTCTTTCTTTAGAAATTATGCGTCCTTAAGGATTGAGAACAAGAGTAAAGAGGCGTGTTTGAGGAAAGGACACAGAGAAGGTCGGCGAACAAGCTCAAGGTATCGGAAGATATCGATTGGCATTAAACTTGAATACTCGAAGATCATAGTCTTCGAGGAAGAAAGTAAGAGGAAGGGAGTTCCACAGACGGGAAGTGCGGGAGAAGAAGCTGTTTGAGTTGAAGAGGAACCGTTTGACAGTGAAAGGGTGGGACCGAGATGCCAGACTGGTAGCTCGCTTAAATCTATGCAATCCGAGAACCAGTGAAAGTAACTCGTCGGAATAGTTGCCGTGAAAATACCTGTAGAAGAAACAGAGGGAGGCCACAGCACGTCTGTGGATAGCGAGTGTAGACTAGATGCCAGATCAGGACCTATCATCTTGCATATTCGTCTCTGGATTTTGTCGAAGACCTCAAGACGTACAGCGGGAGCACCAGACCATATATGACAGCAATATTCCATGCAAATGTGGCGGGGGACAATATCACCCCAAAATAATAATAATAATAATGATAATAAAAGAGAATATGCTGGAAAACAGGATAAAAAGGCGTTTCAAAAGAACCAAGATGTTAACAATGCTGTAAAGACTTTGAAATGTAAATGTTACAGATTTTATTTAGAAAACAAAATACAATCTTTTTTTCTCTTTAAGCGTACAAAATATATCAGATTATTAATAGAAAATAGAATTCAGAATCTTTTGATCTAAAGGTTAATTTTATCAATAACAAGACAGCATGAATCTATGTAAGTTTACCAAAGTTGCTCAGAGCTATTAATAGATAAACTTAGAACAATGACAGTGGTCCGGGTACCGAAAGATGAAACGAGTGTGAAGTTTTCTTTTTTTTAATTTAGAAGTGTGTCTGGAAATAGGTCGACCCGTTCCTAATAAAAGTAGTAGGTTCACGCTAAAAAACAAATAAGTTTCTATATAAAGAGGCAAGCCAACCGGAAGGAGTCGCAGAGTTGGGTTAGAGACAGTGGAGAGTCGAGTTGGAGACTCGAGGAGGACAGGAAATGACGTCAGAGATAGGAACAAAGCGTTCGCTATCATGTACTGTGAAGAAGCGAATTACATCCTCCAACAGCCAAGACTACTACTGTTATTATTATTACTACCACTGAGAACGGAAACGTTGAACAAGCGATAGTAATCAAAAAGAGTTACAACGAAGGGACGTCTCTCCTTTAACGAAATTACACGAAGTATTTTCTTTTGTTTTGTTGATCATCGTTCATATACAAAAGACATTCAACTTTTTGCCACGAGAATTGTATTATTATATGTATTGTTGATGTTATATATATATATATATATATATATATATATATATTTATTTATTTAAAAATATGATTCCAAATCGCTACATAAGAGGTCTCATGTTTCAAAACAAGAGCCGAAAACTTCAATATAATCCTTTAAATTAAATTGAGTATAAATTAAAATGGGCTCCGTTCCATCTTCAAGCGAAATTTTTGTTGGAATTTTTTTTCACATATTTTTTCACATATATATATATATATATATATATATATATATATATATATATATATATATATATATAGAACTTTTGTCCCTCTAAAATCGGATCGACTTAGTCATATTTATTTGCTGTTAACCCGATTCTCACCCAACAAGCTTACAGGTAGACCAACGGAGAGCTTTCGGAATTCTACGACCCAATAACTATTTGCCAAGATCAAAAAATCACAACATGGCTGGTGAGTGAAATCGAATCGACATTTGAAACCGGAGACTTAGGTCTAACCTGTAATATTGGACCATACAGGATCAACGGACGGTTTTGTGGATGACGTTGGCCAGTGGAGTTAGGATACGGTGTCACATGGACGCCTTGACCAGAGATCGCGTTACAATTGACACCGTGCGAGAGGATCGGCGTTACACAAGAACAGATGCTTGATTTATAGATTTGAAGGATGGACTCAGACGAGAAAAAAACTTTCTGGCATGACACAGAGAACCAACTTTCCTTGCAGTAGATGAAGCAATTGATTCAATGTATTTATTCTACATCATGTCAGTGGGCAGCGTGAGACTAAGCAGATGTAATGAGGCACTCTCGAGGAGTTGGGAATCAGCCATTCTGATGGAAGGCAGGAAGGGTTCTCTGTGGTGGGTAAAGGGGAACAGTTTCGCACTTAATTCAACGTGTCGGCTTCCTCTATTGCTTCAGTAAGTACTTGACTCCTCATGTTATTCTCTACCTTTATAAGAGCCAGATCAGGTCGGAAATGGATAACTGTTGCCATATTTTGGCGGGAGCTGACCAGTACTCACTTTGCAGTATCGATAGAGTTCAAAAGCTTCTCCGAGTCCTTGTGGGTGAAGAGTTATTTTCCACCCTCCAATGTCTCTCTCACAGGCGGGATGTGGCGAGCCTCCGACTTCTCTATCGCTACTTTCATGGTACCGCCAGGTTTAACATTCATGACTAGAACCCGCCATGCCAAATTCATTGTCGCAAACTACTCACATTCCCTTCGTAATCCATCGGTGAGAAGTAAGTTGCAATCGGACAGCTTCTTCCCGCGAAATACTGTTCTGTGGAACAGACTCCCAAGAGGATGTTTTCCTGATCACTATAATCTTAACCTGTTAGCCGTTATCTCCTATCTATATAAATTGCCTTTTAACGTAAGCCTCTACCTCGAGGCCTTGTACAGGGTGAACCTTAATGTAAAAAAAAAAATAACAGTAACCCTCTTCCTTCTATTGGGTGACCTTTGTAAAAACAATTAGACATTCTACACCTTAATGTAAAAAAATAACAGTAACCCTCTTCCTTCTATTGGGTGACCTTTGTAAAACAATTACACATTCTACACCTTAATGTAAAAAAATAACAGTAACCCTCTTCCTTCTATTGGGTGACCTTTGTAAAACAATTACACATTCTAATACAGTCTTTTGTTTCCTCTGGTTAATCTATATAGGATCAAGGAGGCCAGCTGAACATTTTTTTGCTGCTATAATGATGCCATTTTGATATAAAACACAGAAAAGTCACTACAAGAACTCCAACAGAAGGTAGTCGGGGAAGGCAAGAAGAAACGACTAAATATCAATCGCAAGAACACAGGACTACGGCCATAGCTAAGTTAAGCAATGTTGAGCTTGGCCAGTACCTACAAGTGTGACCTCAATATAATATTAGATGCCGTAAGCTTGAATGTGCGGGTTATGTAATAGATAACAACTTGGAATTGGAAAGCTGATTTCCAATTCCAGTCGGGGTCGTTATATGGACTGAACATGTGAACAACGACGTTCTAGAAACAATGGAAACAAAACTGTCTCATAACATCTTGAAAGAGACAGTTAAAATTTCTAGGGTACAGGATGAGGAAAGAGGACCTGGAAAATGTGACACTCACAGGATATATTGAAGACGAGAGAGACAGAGGAAAAGAGTGCATAACTTACCTAACGGGTCTGTGTAAATGGGTGGCAAAAGAGGATTTACGAATTATAGCAAAAAGACAACATTTACTAAGAGCTAGAGAAGACAGAACGTTGTGGAGAGCTATGGTCGGGCATGGCATATAGAAAAAGAATAATTAAACCAGATGGAAAATATTTATCTGTCTATACAAGGACACATGGCACAGTGGATAAAGGCGTTGGTTAGATCCAGTGACAGGACCCAAATAGTGTGAGTTCAATACCCGGTTAGGGCAGTGGAGAACTTTCAGAGGGAAATTAACAGGAGATAACTGACATCCATTAAAACATGGCACGTGGAACTAGAACAGCCTACCTCAGTGAGCGAAATAAAGGGTTCAGTTCGACATTCCAATCACCTGAAGAAGGCCGGAGCGTACAACGGCCGAAACGTTGTAATAGATATGGCGACAAAGATGAGGATAATAGCCCGAATAATGTAAATAATGGAAAATACTTAATACAGAAAACAAGGACAAAATATCAATCTACAAACAAATTTCCAATTAATAATTTTTTTTCAAATAGATTTCAGAATTTGCATGTGGTTTTCAGAGGAAACTAAGGGGATTTACTCTTTGTATTTTCCAGCAGGATGAGACTATGTTTAAATCTTTCTTTAAATGAAAAATAAAAGGAAACGAAAAAAAAATGCGTGCATGGAATATTTGTTTAAAACGAAAACATTATCTATAAAAATTACTTTTATTTATTTTGTTTGAGAAGAAGAGACGAAACAACAGAAATGTTGTCCTACAGAAGGATGCTGAGAATACCGACGACCGGAGATATGAACAACGACGAAGTTCTAGAGAAAATGGAAACAAAAAGGACACTTGTACTTAACATCAGGAAGAGACAGTTGACATTTCTAGGAAAGAGAGCTTGGAAAATTTGATACTCACAGGACAGATTAAAGGCAAAAGGAAAACAACGCATAACGTCCCTTCCGAGTGAATTGATGGCGAAGAAGGGTTTGGGAGAGATAACAAAAAGACGAAATTTATTAAGAGCTACAAAGGTCAAGAAAGTGTGGCGAACCATGATCGCCAGCGTCCTGAAGGGACACGGCACATAGAAGAAGAATGGTTGCACATCGATATGCATAAAATTATACATGCAAATAATATAAACAATAGGAACAGTCAACAGACGGTATTTCGTCTTGTTATACTTTATTGCTTTATCAAGTATCAAACATTCAATATAAACGGAATGTCAGTTCAAACGAGGAGCAGACGTCTTTACATTCATTTTTCTGCATTTGATATAGCAAACAAAAGAGAGGCCAGAAGGACAGCGTTCCGACTTGTGGCGAGCAATAAATAAAAATTAAGTGACAAGAGAATAATAAGACTAAGAGTATATGTCCAAGAAAACAAATGTCTCGCATGAATCTTGTTAAGTGTGGAATACCATCTTGTGGAACTGAAAATCCGAGTGGAAAAAATCGAAAGAACCAGTGAAATAAACAGCGGCTGTTTATTAAAACGATATGTGTCATTAACAGAAGAAGTGATCTATCAATCAATTAGCCTCTCTTTGGCAGAACGTTTAACGAGTTGCGAGCATAGTTTCATTTCGACACTCTGATCAGAAGGAATCTTACACGAGAGAAACAATGTGGATCTAAAAAGATGAAAGAGCCAGAACAATTTATAGTTCGACGCCATATGTCAGATTTTCTTTTCATCTATTATTGTTTGTTGAATATTGTGTCGTTATCCACTTTCTCTCCCTCTCTCTCTTTCTCTATCTATCTATCTATCTATCTATCTATCTATCTATCTATCTATCTATCTACTGATTTGAAGAGCAGTAATCAAAGAAGAACAGCGTAATTACTTAATTTATTTTGATTTATTTGCAACGAGCCAATTTTGACACAGGTCTTTCTTTGTTAAAGAAATCGTTAAAAAAAAAAATTACTGTCAATAGCTTTCAGCATAACAACGAACGGCTATTCAGAATCACCCAGTTAATTACAATAAATAAATTATGTAGATAAAAATAGAAGTAGTATATCTTGACACACACAAAATATATTTTCTGTATATACGCTAGTTTTATAGATATAATTTATTTAAGAAAACGCTCTTTTTTTTATAATTAAACAGCATTAATTACATTTAACGACCTGAATGTTCGAGAAATTTCGCAGAAAATATGCACTCTCCGACTGGAATCGAACCTGTAACCCTTATGGGAACCGTCACATACCTTGACGTGGTGTTAGCATTCGGTCACAGAGAAGCGTCTGGTTAGCAAATACCGATTTACTGTTTATCTGTTTTTACATCTGTATGTGGTTATTATGTTTGTATTTTCTACTAGTATGTTTCGGGTGGAATCTGGTAAATTTGCGTGAGTGTTTAAATGGATTCTAATAGAGGTGTGGTCAGATAGGTGCAATGTAAGGCGTCTGGATAGGCATGTAGTTCTGTGACCGATGTAATTATTTATGAATTCGGTTTGATCTACCCCAATTGACCCGAACAAAAAAATCAAATTAATTATCTTCTACAAAGATTTTAAAACAGCTAACCTTATCCTAAAAAATAAACAACACACCAGCAAATTCAAAATTAGAACGAACGAACATTATCTATGAGTTCAAATACACTTTAAGGAACTTGTTCCTGATAAAAAAAAAAAAAAAAGATTAAAAATAATAGAAGCCTTAACAATAAAAAAGAAAAAGCCAACACATAATAATATTAACTACGAACACGGCCACAATGTATTAGTGTGTTCGGAAAATAAAATATGTCTATAACACTAAAAACATACACACAACTCACACACCCAATTAAATTGAAAAAATAAAATCATCCTTGATAATGGGTAAAAGTATAGCCGAAAGCGCTCGGAATTATCGAACATTTGGACAGTTTCTACACACTCTGTGTCCCCAAAAGAAAACACTTGTTCGAACACAACAAAAATTAAATAAAAAGCTTAATCGTATTACCTTGTCTGTCGTCTTTAATGAAACATATATATATATATATATATATATATATATATATATATATATATAATGTAATGCCCAGTAACCCTTCTTGCCTAACTGTTTCATTGAATTCGAATATAAATATATATATATATATATATATATATATATATATATAAATTAAAAACAGACAAACTTAAGGTTTTTGTGAGTTTTTACTATATATATATATATATATATATATATATATATATATATATATATATATATATATTATCAAATTTTATTAAGTTGTACGAGGTCTGAGAATATGTAAAAAGATTTAATTATCGGCTTAGCAGGCTGAAGCCTAGGACCTCAAAATCTAAGGGACCTCCCCATCCAAGGTACATAATATTTTTGACACTGTCGTAGACCTTTCTTACATATGCTCTCATAACGCATTGCAGACTCTAAACAACCCTTCAATAATTTTAAACACCCCCTCATCATCATCCTCGACTTCACTCTAATTTTTCCATTTTCCTCTCGTAAGAATAAGGGATTTGGAAGGGTCTCACACTTGGAATAGCCTAGGGCCTTTTTTCATCTAAATCCGTCCTGATTCCATGGCTTTTGATCTGATGCTTGGTTATTTGATCAGATGTTGGAATTAGGACGAGCTCGCCACACCGCCATTATATAATACCCACATAATTGGGTTAAACTAATTTGGAACACTGACAAAAAAAGGAGAGATAAATAATAGCAAAAAGAAAAAAATATTATGCCGTCATAGTTTTTAATGTCACCTTTTCTTCTCGTTATTATTATTACTGTTGTTATAATATAGAAAAACAAAGATTTGTAAGTGGGTGCAATTAGAAAGTTGCTTGTTAATAGCAGAAAATGGTGGACAAAAACGTTAAATATGGTCAATAAATTTAATATCTAAAAAAAGTGTATTTTTGCTTAATCGATTATTTAGATGTCCAAGAACATTTTCGTTTAAAATCACATAATTTACATTATTCATACAAATGGCAAATAAAAAATACCTATTAGTTAAGGCCGATGTCTACATTTTATGAATTCATAGAATAATATGCATTATATAAAGAAAATTTATTCTAAAACAGTACTTTGCCTTTGAATAATAATAATGGTCAATTTCTGGATACAATATTGTAAAGTCTTTAATTTTTCAAAAGTGTCAAAATTCAAATTGTTTCACGATAATTTCTGTTATCTACAATATTCTGTCATATAGCCACAAACTAATGTGTTTTTTTAAAAAAATCGGTATCACCCCATACAAGGCAGTAAATCCACTAAGACACAAGGAGTTACAGGGTGTGGAAGAATTAGGAACAGAAACATTAATGATGAGCTGGAAGAGGAAAGAATAATAAGGGGACAGCGATTGACATTGCATTTAAATTTGTGCAGATTAAAGTTGGCTTGAAAGTATGGAGTCTGAAGGGAGTTCCACAAGCAGGAAGTGCGAGAAAAGTAACTGCTAGCATAGAATTTATGGTTACATCTAGCCAGATCGACAGTAAATTGATATCTAGACACCAGTTTAGTGCTGCGCTTAAATTCAAAAAGTCAAGAGCTCATCCGAACAATTACCATGGAAGTATTTATAGAAAAGACATAGAGGCAACCTTATGATGGTCGGAAATTGACTGGAGCCAAGTCCCCAGATCAGTTCCAGTAATATTGTTGAGTCTTCATTAGATCTTATCAAGGAGCTCAAAGTAAATAGCAGGGGCACTGGACCATATGTGGTAGCAATATTCTAAGTATGGACGAATGGTAGACTTATAGATATGTAAGATAGATTCCGGAGAGAAAAATTGTCTCGCGCGACACAGTGAACCAACTTTGTGGCTAATCAATAAATTCCTTCTGAAAAAAAAATTATTGAATCCATAAGAATATTTTAGCTTTGCCATCAGTTTTTGAAATCTAATTTTTGCCATCGCCAAAAACGTACATTTATAATGCTAGTAAACACGTCCGAGATTTATTTATTGATGGAAAATCGGTACAAAATACTCGATAAAAATTTACACTTTCCAGACGAATTAATCAATTAATTTTTAGGAGTCAGAATGGTTTCAAACAAATACATTCTTATCTTTATAAGTTTCACTCGATGACTGGACAGGAATTCTAATTCTGGAATTCTTTTTGATTTAGATATTTAAAAATTTCGTGTTTGTTTTCTGGTACTAGATCGATAAAAAGAAAAGAAAAACTGAGAAAAAATAGCAATGAGTTGTTGGCCACGACCTCTAGTTCACAGTTGATGTGGAAACCCCAACTTACACTTTTATTTCCATTAATGATAATACATTAATAGAATTATAGTGGTAAAAGCGAAACGACAGAGAAGAAAAATATGTTCTACAACAGAAAATAAAACAATGATAAATAAAACAAACCTTACCTAAAATAACATGGAAAAAAAACCGGCATGTAAGCAATGCTTGGAAAATGAAGAGTGGCTCATGTCTGGAGAGACCAACTCGATATGGGTTCAGGTCCTTTTTGATCATTCCATCCCAAGCAAGACAATAAAGGCACCAAGACGCAAAGGTGGAGAACGTGAAAGAATATGAGAGAAAAGTAAAACATTATTAAGGAGAGTGAACAATTAATTAAGAAGACAGATGATAACGATTGATATTGTATTTAATTTTCGAAAATCAAGGTTGACTGGAAATTAAAAGGCCGGAAGAGAATTCGACATGTGAGATGTGCAAGAGAAACTGCTAGCATAGAGCTTACGATTGCATCTAGCAATTTTAATTGTAAAATGATAAGATCTAACTACCAATCTACTAATACGTTTAAATTCGTAAAGCCGAGGAACCGAAGATGAAAGCTTATCAGAATAATTAGCTTGAAAATATTTATAGAAAAGGCACAGAGATGCCACGTGGGAAAGTGACTAAAGCCGAGATAGCAGGTTAGAACCGATAACATTGCAAATTCTTTGAATTTTATCAAGAATCTCTATATACGCAGCGGATGCACCAAATAAGATGTGATATCAATATTCAATTGGATGAATGGTCGACTTATAAATGTAGAAGATTCTGGCAAGAAAAAAAATTGTCTAGCCCGAGATATTCAAGATGAATTGAGACAGAGAGAACCATTTTTTATAATATGTTACAATCCTGAGAAGAAGGGGTAATAAAAGAAAACGAGATAGCTAACAGAGTGCAATAAGGAAAGTCGAAAGCACATGAAAGAATAATACGGCGATTGAAGAGAAGATTTTCTTGCCTTTCTTGGATGTAAAGACCAAAACCATGCATATGTATTCTAACATCTTTTTGACAAAGAGGAAGATAGTCTGAAACAGAGAATTCATTGATAACGACAGAAGAGCTTAAATTAGTTTCAAGATAAAAGATTGTACACTACAGAAATTGTTACTATATCACGAATATTGGAGAAAGAGAAGTTGATTGTAGCATGCGGTGTAGCACGCGGTGTGGCACGCGGTGTAGCACGCGGTGTAGCACGCGGTGTGGCACAGTTGTTGAGGGAAGCAGACGCCAGGAGACTTATCCATTTTCGAAAATCCGAGGTGATGAACGCAGTGTTAATAAATTCCACCCTTTATAAGAACCTCATTGATTTCTATTTTCATTAAAAACTTTCACAAAAAGACCCCATACCTTAAGCTATTCCAAAGTAAATCCGATTTTTGATAAAGGTGATCTGACATTATATATATTATTAATCGATAGTAGTAGTAATATATATATATATATATATATATATATATATATATATATATATATATATATATACAATTAATAAAATAAATATAAGCCCAATTGCTATTGTTAAAATTGTTAGAATTTTAATTAATAATAAGTTATACAGAACGAAAAACAATGCAAAATAAACGTTAGGAATGGAAAAGCTTACCTATATATTCGAAAATACCTCGCCTTCCTTAAAAATATTACGTTGATAATTAAATCAATAAAGACAGTTATCAGTGCCAGTGTATACATAAAATAGCAATTTAAATGCATAAATAAATTAGCAAATATAATACTATATTAATATAGTGTAATAATAATCGTAATGAATTAACATTATAACAATTCAAAATAATAATAGTATTTCTTCTACGTCCCCACGCTATTTATTATTATTATTATTATTATTATTATTATTATTATTATTCTCCTTCTTCCTTTGGTTTCTGTTGCATGCACATTTCCTTCTGGGTCACAACCGGAGACCTAAGGTGCGAAATGGGTTCATGACGTCTACCAAAATCCCGAAGATCACACACATTTTCCAATTGGGTATGTATTGACGGTTTGCATCAGCCATTGGATGACGCATCTTATGCTTAGAAAGAAGCTTTTTTTGTCTTAGGATCCATTCGTCTGATATCATGTAAAGTTTAGTTCAAGATGTTGAAATTATATTGAATCACTGGGATGCCAAGGCTATTAATGGCCATAATTCTGTTCCGAGGAATTAAATTCGGTACTTAATATCAGTCGAAACTTTCTATAGTGCTTATTTCGCACTATTTCTTTCATTTTTTTTGTAGTGAATTCCTTCAATCTTATTTACACCGATGTACTTATAAGCTTCGTCTTTGATTGTTACCCCAGAGTCTAAGCTAGTAGAGGATGTTTGTTGCAGTGATCTTCATAAAATTGTGGCTTTTTTTGTTTATCAAAGCAAAATTCCATTCCAATGTCCTCACTGAAGGATTTTACTGTTTATAGGAGACCTTCCAGCTCACAATCATTCTTAGCATACAACTTTAATTCATCCATGTAAAATAGATGGCTTATTTTCTTTTGAGATATCTTATAGCCATATTACGTCTTGTTTAGTTCCCTGGTTAATGCTAATAGGGATATACAAAATAGTAAGGGAGACAAAGAAATATTCCTCTGTTGTTATTTATTTCATCAGACTTATAGGCTCCATTTATATGATTGAGTTGAATTGTTGTTTTTCCATATCGACATACTGTGATAAAATTGATGATAACGGTTGATACCTTGTTGTTATTATTATTATTATTATTATTATTATTATTATTGTTGTTGTTGTTGTTGTTGTTTGTTGTATACACATTTCCTTCCGGGTCCCAAGGTCAGAAATAGCTTCATGACATTTTTTTCTGATCATTTGTTTTTTTAAAAAACAAAAACAAACAAAGGTTTATTTAAGGCAAGGTCTACCAGCAATCACTTCAATGAGTCTATCGGAACCTTTTCCAATCAATCCGAGGGCTCTAACTACAACTGGGATTATTATTATTATTATTATTATTATTATTACATTGTTTCGTAGTATATAAATTCGAGAAATAAAATAAAGTTAAAAAAGCAGTTATGATAAACCTTGGACAAGTAGACATGAAGACCACAGTACGAACGCTAATTCTCCAAAAGTACAAATTACATCTTTCTTTTCTTTATCATATATAAAATAATGTTTCAAAAATGTGAGACTAAGAGTAAATAATAAGGATCATTCATTTGTGTTAAATATATAGACAAATTAGCAGATATAAAATCTGAAAATTTCATGAGAGGAATATTTAAATTAAATACGCAGTTCGTGTCAAATTAATACGATAAATAAAGAAACGATGAGCATAATAAATAGATAGCCCACAATAAAATATGAAATCATCTAGATGAATAAACAAATAATCAATAATAAACAATATAAACAATAATTAAATAGAAAAAATTACATATAACTAATGTACCCGTTTTTTTTCTTTTAAAAAAACAAATATAACTTGAATTTGGGCAGATAGGTCATCATTATTTTGCACACTTCCCCTCAGTTGTTACACACAAAAAATGTAAATATTTATATATATGTAGTGTATTATATATATATATATATATATATATATATATATATATATATTTAATTTCATAATTATTTTTTGTAAATTACTTCATTTTCAATATATGACCATTTATTTTGACAATCTTCGGTTAAAATATCGATTTCTGAGACAGTTATCCATATTCCCATGAAACCTGAAACTAAAAGTAAATGTCATGAGGATGAAGGGGGGGGATAGTAGCAGAAACAATTAGCAGGATGTTGCTAAGCAGTGCGAGAAAAAAGAAAATGAAAGAATAGTAAAAGCAGTTGCTAAGAGAGAGTTATTGGCATGCGGGAAGAAATTTTTTGAATTTGTAATGGAAAAATATTGCTATGATATATGGATAGGACAAAATATAATATATCGAATATATATAATATATCGTAGTAATGTCAAAAGATAGAGTATGTTTTTTTTTAAAAATCATTTCACTCCAAGTAAGGTAATAAAGCCGTTAAGATGCGAAGGGTTACTGATTGTGGAGAATATGAGGAGAAACCATTATCAAGGAGGAAGAATAATATGAGAACAGGAATTAAGAAGAAAGACGATAACGATTAAAATTGCATCAAAATATTTAACTGGAAAGCAAGAAGCGAAAAGAGAGTCAAAATTTTTGAAGCTCAAATTAAACTGGAAAGCAAATTAAACTGGAAAATTTTTGAAAATTCAAGCCAAAAGAGAGAGTCAAAATTTTTGAAGATCAAATTCAACTGGAAAGCAAGAAGCCAAAAGAGAGTCAAAATTTTTGAAGATCAAATTTATCTGGAAAGCAAGAAGCCAAAAGAGAGTCAAAATTTTTGAAGCTCAAATTCAACTGGAAAGCAAGAAGCCAAACGGGAAGTTTGAGAGAATAAACTGTTAGCATAGAACTTACGGTTACAGCCAACCAATTCAACTGTAAAATGATGAGGATTTGCCGCCAAACTATTACTGCGCTTAAATTCCTAAAGTCTAGGTACCATAGAAAGTTCATCAGAACAATTATCATGAAAATATTTATAGAAAAGATTCAAATAAGTTACGTTACGGCGCTGGAAACTAACTGAAGTCGAGACGTGAGGTCAGGATCAATAACCTTTACAGATTCTTCTTTGGATCTTAACAAAAATCTCTAAATGCATAGCAGAAGCACAAGACCAGATGTGGCAGCAATATTCAAAGTATGGATGAATGATAGACTTATAAATGCATAAAAAAGACTCTGTCAACAAAAATTATCTAGCACGATTATTTAGTAAATCAAGAATGCATATTTTTTTTTATTTACATTTGTTTTTAGTTTCCTGTTTTGATGAGTTGCGGTAATCGACGAATCTGCTTCAAATTCCTGACTGGT
The DNA here is from genome assembly GCA_903632075.3 of Acanthosepion pharaonis. NCBI lineage: Eukaryota > Metazoa > Mollusca > Cephalopoda > Sepiida > Sepiidae > Acanthosepion > Acanthosepion pharaonis. Next base: position 1,632,627 of record CAHIKZ030000990.1, on the reverse strand, counting down.
CTGTCGCGTTCACTTTCGCACTAATGCCCTTGGAAAAGGCATGAATTTGGTTCTTCTCCCCAACAGGGCATAAACTAACAGGGTTTACTGAATTCTCTAGGCTTGTGTGGCAACCAGCCGAAGAAAAAGAAAACTCCAAATTCCAAACCGTAGAGGAGGCAGTGGGGAAGCACTCCACTATCTTTCCTAAGAATTCATAGTTAATAAAGAAAAGGAATCTGCATAGTCATAATCACCTATGTCATTTAAAAGGGCTTACTTTCGGCACAAAGTTACAAGTTTGGGCGCCCACTGAGGATGGACGTCACTAATCATTAGAATTATGTTCAAGAATTATTTCAACGAGACATCCAACTAGGTATTTACTCTGTTTCCCCGCTAAGACGAGTTTTGACATAAGGTCTTTTTTAAGGTAGGGACCCGAGCGCGTACACCCGGGATAGGAACAAAAATTACCCGCAGCTCTCGCAACCGTCGGTTGAGCTATCCTCGGTGCGAGCACTGATCACTCTCTCTGGTGCAATGAGAGGGCGCGGCCTTGGACAGCTATTCCCCAGGGCTGGGCACCTCTCAGTATAATATTCCTCAGTTGAGTGCACTCTGCCCAAGGACAGAGACGCAAATGAGAGATGATATATAATGTGTTACAAACCACTCATGAGAGTTGTTTTGCACACTATATCGCCCTGTATCCGAGAAAATAAATTAATCGGAAGACATGGCTGGTTTAACCCATTTATGCATGAGGCCCAACCAGATGGTCATGGCCTTAACCAACTCTGGGCACTAAGCCTGATACATTAGACTAATATACAACCGCTTTCTATGATCAATTGTTAAAATGATTTTGAACGAGTGAGGTCTGTGGGTAAAGACCACAATTCTTCGAATCTTGTGAACTGTCGCTACGGAATCACAAAAAAAGAAGTGCTAAATAACAGAAAACATATCACTTGAATACTTTCAACAGCAGCTTCAGTTAAGAAAGATATCACATGCAACTTGAAGAGTAAATATGTTGATATTCCACACCACTTCAAATAAAAGCTTAGGAAGGAAACTCCTAACAATACTGGAAAGAGCGATAAAAGCTACTGGACTTGATAAAAATATTTTCCTGAAAAATCGTTTTAAGAGAAAGATTTTCACCCGACAGCAGTGCTGACTGTTCGGTCAATGAATACCGAATGTTTCCTTATAGAGAGACGACCATAATATTTTTTATCATAAAGAAGAGTTCCAACTATTCGTTATGGTCAGTCAGTTATGTGCCATGCGTGATACACGCTTAGGTGATCATGTATCATTCGATATATGACTAACGAGACAATTTTTCCCGCAGTAGGTTGTCATTTCTATTTACCTATAGCTGGGTGGGGGAGAAGAAGATGATTCATATCTTTCCCAAGTTTATTAGAACATAAGTGAATGTAATGGTACAAAATATATTAAATATTAAGTTATAAGATTTTTGGTACAAAAATATTTTAGTCTGATATATTAGGCTTGGTGCCCGGAACCGACTAAGACAATGCCCAACTTGTGTTTCTGTTCCTTCTGCATTATACTTCAACTCTATGCTTCTAACGTCTCCGCCTAAACACTGAAATTTATACTATTATTGAGTTTCTAGTTTCTTCTAAAGTCTTTTCCTTCTCTTTCACTTTCAGTAGCCCCCCCCTGTCTTAGCGGCATTATTGCCTTACTTGGGGTGATTTTTCTTTTTTAGATCGAGACCCCCCCCCAAGAAAGGCAGTACGGTCACTAAAACACAAGCGGTGTGGAAGAATTAGAAAACAGAAACATTACTAAGGAACGAGAACATTAGAAGAGTAATAAGCAGGGCAGTAGATAGCGATTGACGTTGCATTTAATTTTCTGAAGATTAAATTTGACTGGAAAGCATGGGGCCGGAAGAGAGTTGCATAGACGAGAAGTGCGAGAAAAGAAACTTGATTAGAAAGAATATGTAGCGTTATACACAAATGGGTTAAACTGAGAGAGTCAATTTATTTATTCAGAAGTCATTGAGAACATACCACTATTGTTAGGATTAACGTTGGAGGTAAATACTGTAACGATAGTAGTCTTATGCGGCTAAATTTCGGCTAATTGTCGAGGGAGAGATCTGCTGAGGGGAGCCGACAATTAGTTAAACCTCCTACTACCCGACATTCCCATAGGTACATTATCTTTTACTAACTCCCTTTGGCAAATAACTCCCTTTGGTAAATATCCCCATCGCAATTAGTATAACACATATCTCGTGTACCTGTAAAGAGCTTTTCAACTGAACATATTTCTTGAGGAAAATAGTCAATTAATGATATGAAGAAATAAAAATATGGACACTAGTTACTGAAAGACCTGACATCGAGTTATAAAACGCTCTGCATGTAATAAAAAAAATGTTGGTTCATCATAAATATTATATATATTTAAAGCTTTTTGTAGAGTCCAATGTTCCACTCATGGAATATATTTGAAGATATTTTTTAAATATCAGACTAGCATTAATTGCATTTTAACATGGTGTATAAGTACATATGGTATTTTAATCTTTTTCGTTTATATTGCCGATAAAATAATCAAAATTAAATCTCGTCTGATATAAAAAAAAATATCTTAAAATATGTTCCATTAATGGGGCAATGAGCACTGAAAGGTAGCACAATATTTGACATTTAAAAAATGTTGAACAGAACTTGTTTAAAAAATATTTATTTTCGACGAAAAGTGATTTTACATGATTTTATGATAACATCTTTAATTAACCCATTGACTTGGGATTTGTTTTTTTTTATTAGGATGCCATTTACGAGTTATCTCGTACCGAATACAAGTTATCTCGTACCGACTACGAGTAATCTCGTGCCGACTATGAGTTATCGCGTACCGACTACGAGATTTTTGTCTTCTCAATCAGTGAAATTAATAACAATTAGCCCAAATTAGTCCTATTAAAGATCTAGGCCGGTTGTTATTAATTTCACTGTTTAAGAAAATAAAAATCAGGGATAGCAACACAAATACGTGCACCCACTAAAAATAACGTTTATAATAATACGAAATAATGTCGGATGAAAAGGTCCATTAAAAAATTACATCTCTTTTAATGCTAGACCTGCATTTTTTTCTACTGGGCTAATATCTGAAGGGGCTGAGGGTAATTCCGTTAATTAGGTATCTTTGAAACTGTTTTTGAAAAAGCGGACAACAGTCAGGATTGTAGAATGTGAAGAGGCATTTTTGATTATGATCTGTAACAACTTACAACAATTCTCTGCATATATTCAACTTTGAAGGTACTTATAATTTTACTGTTTGAAACATTATTCCGTCTTCACTTAATGTCTTCTAATTTATGTTGGCTGACGATTTTCATGAAGGACATCAAGTATATTCAATGTATCTATCCATTTGTAGGGATATGAAGGGCGATTATCTCCCTTTGATTGAAACGAAGTCACGAGGGTCACATGACGACTGGTGAGTGACTTAATTTCATCGAGTGACAAACACCAGTTGCTATTTATCACGCTTGGAAGTAAGACGTGTCTGCTAACGCCAGTTGCTGGGTAGACCGCGGAGAAAGCGGTAAGGTGAACAGAGGAATCCATGTGGTCTCACCAGCAATATAAAGGACACAACCAACGTGGCCGTTTTTCTTTGGCATATATTACAAGTAAGACCCTCTCGCTTTTCGCTCACTTTCACATTGCTTTTTGTATGCATATGTTATAATTTCTCAAATTAGTGATAAGTATCTATATATCGGTACAAAAAATCTCTTTGGAAACATTCCTTTCTTTCAGTTATTCTGTTCCATCCGTGTATTAAGTTATCACAGATATAATGATACCTATAATGGGGAAATGAAATTGGAAATATTCTTTCTTGCCTAACACCTCCGTTTCTAAAATATTCTGTCGAGAAATTTTTTAAAATGTACCTCTTCAGCCAACTTAGATACTTTTCATCGTAATGTCTACTTAAAAGTGATATTATGGTTGTTACCACGTAAAAGAATACTGAGCTGTTATGTGATATCTGTCCTTCTTTACGGTAGCGAATGTTGGACGATTTCCTCAAAGATGAAACTTGAGGTGACGGAGATGTGGTTCTACAGAAGGATGCTAAGGATATCATGGACCGAGCGTGTGAACAACGATGAGGTCTTAGAGAGGGTGCAAACAAGGAGGAGGCTTATACTTAAGATAAGGAAGAGGCAGCTGAAGTTTCTGGGGTATATAATGAGGAATGAGGGCCAAGAGAATCTGATACGTGTCGAATAGAGGAAAAAAGAGACAGGAGAAAACAACGCGTGACATATCTAGCGAGCTTAAGCAAGTGGTTGACAGAACGTGGTCTGGGGGAGGAAGCAGAGGGAAGGAACTTGTTGAGAGGTGCAAGAGATAAAGGGAGGTGGAGAGCCATGATCACCTACAACCTGAAAGTTTCCTTTGATCATTTTATGATCTTGGTAAACATTTTCACAATTTCTAATTTTGCTTTCATATCCCTCAATAACTTTATGACATATTTTTTCAATTTTGAGGTCATATCGTTTTTTACGATCCATCGTAATTTTTATATATCTAAAATTAAAAATTAGTAACTATAGAAATTAAAATAAAAAATTAGTAACTATAGAACTATACATGGGTTTAACTAAGCAATTTAAGATTTTGACCATAAGAATTTTTGCGTAAAAAGTAATACTTATTTTTTATCATTTTACTCCAAGCAAGTCGGTAATGTCACTAGTATGCAGGGGGCTACAGGGGATGAAAGTGAAAGAGAAGACTAGGTATAGGGAGGATTTATGAGAGGAAAAAAGATGAACGGGATTGAAGAGGACAGAAAATGGCGATTGACGTTGCATTTAAGTTTTTGAAGAATTTAGTTATCAGTGAAGAAAGAAAACGGAAGAGAGTTTCACAGGTGGGCAGTGCGTGAAAAGAAATTGTTAGATTAGAGGTGGCGGTTCCATTTAGCTATTTCAACAGTAAACTGGTGGGACCTAGATGCCAATCTAGTAGAACGCTTAAATTCAGGTAATCGGGGCACCAAAAAAAAAAAAAAACTCAGAGAAGTTGACATGAAAATATTACCAGAAAAGACAGAGGGTACCCACGTCACTTCAATGAGAAAGTGACTAAGGTCAAGATCTCTGGTCAAGATTGATTACATTACAAATCCTTTGGATTTTGACCAGATATGGCAACAAGTATTAAATGCATGGACGGATGGTAGATTTGTTAATGTGCAGGATGAATTCTGACGATAAACAGTTTCTGCTACCAACTTTTCCTTGCAGTGGATTGATTTGATGTAGTCATTGCACTTCATGTCAGTAGAAACGTGAAGCCAAGAAGACGTAGTGTGTTGCTCTTCTGGAGTCTAGCGTCAGCCATGTTGATGACAGGCAGAAAATGTTTTCTGTGGTGGTTAAATGAAAGCAGTTTTGCTCTAGAGGCGTTAAAAGTTATAAGCCAGTTACTTAAATGGTTGCTTAAAGGTTGGATCTAACATGTAGAAAAAAGGCATTTCAATTGAACTAAATTAGTAAAATGGTTGAATTCTTAAATGCATAATAAAATTACGTATTTAATAACATTTTTGTTTAATTTTCCGTTTATCTTTTTTCTTATCTTTTCTTTTTTTAGTTGCTTAAGTCAAATTGATGTCAGTAGTGGAGTTACTTAAGATTTAATGAAATTAGAGTTTTCTTCTTCTATGCACCGTGTCCATTCAGGACGTGAACGATCATGACTCTCCACAACTTTCTGCCCTTTGTAACTTTTAGTAAGTTTTATCTTTTCACCATCACTCCCAGCACCTGTTCTGTCATCCATTTACACAAGCTCGCTAGTTAGGTTACATGCTATTCTCTTCTGTCCCTTTTGCCTTCAATATATCCTGTGAGTGTCAAATTCTCTAAGCCCTCTTTCCTCATTGTGTGACCTGTCGCTTTTGATTCAAAGTACAAGGGTTCTTTTTGTTTCCATCTTCCTTAAAACGTCCTGTTCATGGTATCTTCAACATCTTTCTGTAGAATAGTATATTTTATTTTTGAAAGATTGTTTAATAAAGAGAATTACATTGTGATAAAAGATGGCTAAAATGGCGCTAAAATCAGCGATTTTTAGTGATTAAAAAAACTTCCAGTCAATTTAAATCATTTTTGAAATGCAGCAAAGTATTTTGTTAAATGGGAATATTAAATTTAATCTTTAGCAGCCATTAACGAAATCATCAAAAGAGGTTTGGATGCAGCTGGGTTGCCTTCCCAAATCGAACCCGTAGGCTTCGACCGCAGTAATGGAAAGCGGCCGGATGGCATTACCATTTTCCTTTTTAAAATGGGGAAGTCGTTGATTTGGGATGCGACCTGTGCGGATATATTTTCGGTTGGTAATTTGATCAGTTCCGCGGTTGAGCCAGGATCCGTCGCCCGGGACGCAGAGATGAAAAAAAATATTCTTCTCTTGTTGATAGATTTTTTTTACTCCTGTGGCAGTGGAGACTTCAGGGGTTATTGACCCTTGTTCGATGGCGTTCCTTCGTAGGATTGGCGCGATTGCGTCTCGATTAAGGGACGAGCCTTGCGAAACGGAGTGGCTCTTGCAGCGTGTCTCACTGGCGATGGTTCGAGGTAATGCTTTCTCCATCATTGCGGCTGGCAGAGGATAGAAAAAAATTGTTTATAGTTACGTTGTTCTGGAATTGTCATCAGTGGTCAACTGAACTTGTTTTATCTTTAGTTTGAAATTTAAACTAAAATAAATGCTTCAAGAAAAACTTTTCATTTTTAAAAATTTGTTTTAAACATTTGGCATTGCGTTTCTGTGGAGGCATCTCGTTAAAATCAATTTTATTGTGGAAACATTTACTTGCGTAGTACTGTCCCTTGTTTCCATCCGTCTTTCTCCTGTTTACGTGATTTGTAGTTAAAGCTGAATATTTTTTCTCTTTATTTTACTTCTTCACCCGTCTTTCATTTTGCCTACTCTGTTTCATGCTGGGTCAAAAGTTAATCGTTTGTATTTGCCAAAAAACTATTTTTCTTTAACCTGACCATCTCTAACAGTTAACACTAATTTGCACTGGATCAAATGGATTTTATCCTTAAACGATAAATCATTAATCTGAGATAACATCTATTTCGCTTTTCAGATGGTTGATTTGTTTTCTATGGCTTATCAACACTTTTCAGGTTATTTAAAGCCAGAGAATATTTTGAGAGTTTAAGAATTTCTTTTTTTTGAGGTAATAACGGTGTAGTGATACAACTCATACTAATTAACCCATAGTTGGGGAGATTCATATCTTTTCCAAATGTATTTGTGATAAAGTGAATATAAGGAACCCAACGGGAATTGGAACACAGCTCTCCGATTAAGAACTCCGAGCCATTATTCATTATATCACCCGCACATCCAAGCTTATAGTAGCTAGTATTCTCAAGCGGTCACCCACCAAAGTACTGTCCAAGCTCGACGTTGCTTAACTTCAGTGATCGTACGGGAACCGGTGTTTCAGCGTGATGTGGCCGTAAGACCTCGTTTTTCGGTTTTGTACAAGTTGAAAAGTTATCAGCCTAACAAAGATGGGGTTTTAAAAAATCTGATGTTTAGTCAGATTTTTGGAAGTGGGTCGGGCTGAGAACTTTTCAGAAACGCCTCGTTTTATCAGCAGAAGCGATACTCCGTAATTTACTGAAAGCAATTTAAGAATTCATTATTTCTAATGATTTTTTTTTAAAAAAGTATTTAACTTAATTTCATTTCTAAGTTTACTTTTAATTAATTTATATTTTCGTTGTGACTTCTATTCTGTATCGGATGCTAATCTGAAAGATGCCATTAGAAGGAAGAAAAAACGGGGGACAATAATTGCTTTTTCCGGTATGAAATGAAAAACGAAAAATTCTAAATGTTTTTCCTGTGTCATTTAAAGAAGTAAACTGAAAAGAACGCCGAAGTCAAATGTGGCCTCTGGGAAGATACAGGTCTTCTGAAGTTATATTTTAATTATTTTTGTAATTATACGATCTTAATCAAACCCAAATGCCCAGAATTAAGGCCTGACCTTAATTTAAAAAAAGAACCTGCCTAATTGCCAATTTCTATTTGCTTAATCAGTAAACTTGTCAGCTAATAGCTGATCATTAACAGTGCAAGCGAAATACTATGAAGACGGCGAGAAAAATTGTCAAAGTTCATCTGAAAATCCTTAACAGTTATCACGTAATGTCTTCACAATTTCATTTTAAAATGATAACTAAATAAAGTAAAGGAGAGAGACAATTTTATTCTTCATTATTATTATTATTATTATTATTATTATTATTATTATTATTATTTTCTTTGATTTCTGGCGTTTACACATTTCTTTCCGGGTCCCGCTCAGGGACCTAAGGTTAGAAATGGCGTCATGACACTTTCCACTGACAAAAAGAAAAAAAAAAAAAATTAAATTACATAGATAAAGCCCTTCGTAAGGTGTGGGCTGTACTTGTCAGATCAATTTTTTGTATCTCCTTGAGGCATGGACTTCCAGGAATCCCTTCAATTAGTCTACTGCAATCTTTTCCAACCAGTCCTAGGGCTCCAACTACAACAGGGATTGTTGATGTTCCCATATGTAACATTTTCGAGATTTCTATTTCTAGGTCCTTGTACTTTGACAACTTTTTGAATATCTTTAAAGATACATTGCAGTCAGCAGGGACTGCCATATCAATAAGGAGGCATCGTTATTATTATTATTATTATTTCTTTTATAAACACTGCTAATAATACTACTACCAAGAGTATTAGGTTGGAACAAAATAAATCGTAGTTTTGTGCTAGATGAGTATGATCATTTTTTTCTAGCATTGTTTCTTTTTGTATATCATTTTAAAGCCGTGTCTCCTATTTCACGTGTTGCCTGAAATTTTTGATTTTCATATGTGTTCTATGGAAAAAGGTTTATTCTTCCTTTTACATTTCCCCGCTCGCATAAAGTTTAGGTAGCATGGCGAAGAGCTTACGAACAGTTGCCAAGAAAGTATTTATAAAAAAAAAAGACACAAGGAGGCAACTTTACGGCAGTGGAAAAATAACTGAAGCCGAGACACTAGATTAGGACCAATAATATTACTGATTCTTCTTTGGATTCTATCAAAGATCTCTAGATATATGACGGGGACACAAGATCATATGTGTCAGCAACATTCTAAGCATGGACGAATGGTAGACTTATAGATATGTAAGATAGATTCAGGAGAGAAAAATTATCACGCACAACATAGTGAGCCAAATTTCTTAGCAGCTAATCTAACAATGGATTCAATATTTTCTTTCCATTTAATGTCAGCCGAGAAGGCACAACGAGTCGCACACCTAGAGGTTAATATCAGCTATGCTGATGGAAGCTAGAAAGTGGTCTCTCAGATAATTAATAGAGGGCAGTTTCTTTGCACTATTTACATTGTTCGGAGTGTTGTCCTCATCTTTACTGTCATATTCACGACGTTTCGATCGTTGTACGCTCCAGCCTTCTTCCGATGATACACATAACTCAGTGGATAAAAGCGTTAACTTGACCCGAAGAGTTGTTGGTTCAATACCTGACCACAGCAGAGAGTTGAGTTACTAAAGAGAAATAACTGAAACTGAGATTTTCATAAACGACAGAGCACATGGAACTGGAAAAATCTACCCCCGTGGACTAAATAAAGGGTTCCGTTCGAAATTCCAACGTATATCACCTGAAGAAGGCCAGAGCGTACAACGGCCGAAATGTCGTGAATATGACAATAAAGATATGAAAATAAAGATATGACAATAAAGATGAGGACAACTGTCCAAAGAATGTAAATAGTGTAAATAGTTACAATACCTCATTTCAGAAATATAGACAGAGACAGTATTTTAGTTTTTGAGGCGTTAAAATGAACAAATCATCTTTTGCATCCAGTTAACAATAGGCTGAAGTTCTTATTTATTTATGGCAGATACTTATACGTCTAAGTCCTGATGGAGTTGTGCTATGTGTTGGAAGTATGTTCTTAAGATTGTGGAGGGATATTTTCATAAAACATATGCCCTGCACGTACATTTTCGTCTTCTAAATTCTGTATGCTGACTTTTTTTCATAAAGAGCTCGAAATCACCTTTGCAGGCATTTTACATTTGTTTGTCCCAGCGCTCCTAGAATAACAGGTGTTGTTGTTATTGTTATGCACTTGTTCGATCTAAAATGTTTCTTTGTTTGTTTTTCTATAATCAAACAAAAGCGTTGTGAAATATTACCATCATTGTGACCGTCATCATCATCATCATCATCATCATCCACAGCAAACGAAGCATCAGTATTCGCAGGTTGATCTGTTGAAGGCCAATCCATCTGACGCTCAAATACTTATGCCCTATGGGTGAACATTGATCCCTGTCATCATCTTTTATGGGCTGTATGCTTTCAGGAAGTGGGCGATCATAGCTCTCCACAACTTCGTCCCTTGCAGCTCTAAGCTACGTTTGACTCTTTATTATTCTTTAGAACTGCAATCCATTCACCCCACCCCCAAATACTCATTAGGTAAGCTACTTGCAGTTTCCCAATTTTCTTAGCCGTCCTGCCGCATAATGTATCCCAGAAATTTCAGCTGTTACTTTCTGATTTTAAGTATGAGTATATTTTCTGGTTTCCATTTTTTTTAGAAATTTCTCATTACTCACATGTTCTGTCCATGGTATTCTCAGCATCCTTCTGTAGAACCACATCCCTGCCACTTCGAGTCTCTTATTCATCTGTAACAAAAGTGACCAGCATTTACTGTATACAGGACACTAGATATGGCATAGTAGTTCAGCACTTACCTTTTATTTGTTTCTAACGAAAGTTATGGAAGTTTATGGAAGGCCTCTTTTCCTAACCCGATGCGCCTTCGGAGCTCGATGTCACACTGTCTGTCGTCTGTTACTACACTACCCACATGGCTCACATGGGTTTTGGCTTTTAGCGTGGATTTTCAATTAGTGTAACGGTTATCGATGTATAAAATGGAGCCACCTAACCGGATCCAATCTCTCCATTGCGTTCATTTTACACGGATGCCATTAGAAAAACATGAATAGAACTCTTTTCCCACTTTATCTATGGGTTAAACAGCAGCGTAGATTGGGATCTTGAGTGGCAGTTAATCTAAGAGAACAACTTTTAATCCAAAACCATAGAGAATGCGAATAGAATGAGAATTTTACTATGTTTCGCAAGAAGTCACGACAATTCATAGATAATGAAGAAACAGAATCTGTAGAGAGCCATGACCGTCTACATCTTGAAGAGATGTGGCACAAAAAATCTTACATCGGAAACGCCTTTAATTTCAGAGTTCTTTTTTTTTGTTATTTTTCATGTTGCATTTTCTAACTTACAGTATTCTCGACTTTCTTGAAAGTCTCTCAGTATTCTCGTTGTCTCTGACAGTTCTGTATTTTGATTGGTCTTATTTTATTTTTTAGTATTTTTTTCTTGCTTTCCTGTGGAAAATTTCAAAAGAGTCAACCTCAATGCTTGACTGTGGATACAACTACAAAATTTAAAAAATAAGCAATTCGTTAATAAACAGCTGTGTTCAAATTCAACTAAACCTTAAGCAGTTCCACTATTGACGTCAGTATGACTTAAGCAATAAAAAGAAGGAAAATTTAACAAAAAGAGTTACTAAATAAGTTATTTATAACTGTATTCAAGAATTATAGCAACTTTAGTATAATTCCATTGGAATGTCTTTATTTTCTATTACTAATTCTTGTGCTGAATTTAAGCAACCTGTGTAGTTGGTAAAATCCTTATAAAATCTTTCTGGCCGATCATTGCTCTCCACAAGATAATTTCACAGATAATAAAGAAACAGAAGTCAAAACTGCACAGTATGAACTCATTTATTCACAACTGTTCATAATTGTTATGGCGACCTATCTACATTAGAATGAACATAGAATCTCCCTCCTCCATAAATACTAATCTGCGAGACTTCCTAAGGAGGCAGTCGAGACGCATTGTAACCTGACAGTTCGGACCGACACTTCTCTCTGCTGACTAATAACACTCTTATTTTGTATATATGTTCTGTTATTTCAATACACTTGTTCAACCTACCTTCTTCTTTTCGTGTCTTTCTTTCTGGCTCCTAACAGACCGCAACAATGATATGAACCCATCTCTTCTCCTCTTCAGCTTGTCTTGTGGATTTAAAGCGTTGGTTAGTGAATACGAAGACATCGTAATTGGAACTTCAATTCATTGTTTGGGTTAGTATAGACTTAGGCTCAGCGGAAATCGAGAAAACAATAACTAATCACTACTAAATAAGCACAAGACAATATATTCCTTGACATGAACAGCAGAACGAGAATAATCAGACCACATAGGTTGCTAGGATTGAGAGACCACCCCACCCTCCATAGAAATCCATAGAGTACAACGCCCGAAACGTGATAATAACAAAAAAAATGAGAGACTCTATGAATAATGATAACTCCTTCTCCCACAAAGTTAGAAAGAAATTATTCTTACTTCATTTTCTTTTAATAACTGAGTTGAAGTGCTTGCAAATCCATATTTTTTTTATGTCCACACTTCAGCGGGATAAAATATCCTTTATTTCCGAGAGCACCTAAGACTACTGGCACCACCCTTGCCAAACTGTTTCACATTCTGCTGATCTCACTCATGATGGGTGCACTCGACCATGAAGGAAGCATCTTGGGATTTGCTTCTCTATTAATAATGCTAGTATCTGGAACACGTGACCTGGACAGATCGACCGAAAGTTTTACGATCAATATTTAGAAGTATCATCAAAGTACTTGTTCCTACTTCTCTTATTCCACCATTACCCTCTTTTTTCCTGTTTTTCCAACTTCTTTCCTCTTCTCCATCTCTTCTTCCTCTTTATTCTTGTTATTATTGTTTATTCTTAGAAAATGTGCTTTCTTTTTTACTGGCATATTCGTGGCTATGTTTGACATCTGTTCCTTGTTTATTTTGTGATGTCTTCTATTGTCTTATCACACGAAGAGTTTCCTTTAAAGTATATATGTACTTTCTTATATAACTGTTTTTTGTGGGGTGAGAAATTCAAAGAAAGGAAAATAGAAAAATAAAAGCAAGATCGTATATTGGAAAGAATGTAGACGGTTTACAATGGACATGTGTTCCAGTAAAAAAAATGAGATGACTCTCCTTTTTAATTGCCACTTCTTTTTATGTGCCGCGTCCTTTCAGGACGTAGGCGAGTATGGCTCTCCACAATTTCCTGTTCGTTGTAGCTCCAAATAATTGTTATCTCTCCTAAACCTTGTTTCGCTATTCATTTGCTCATGCTCATTAAGTATGTTATACTTTGTTTTCCTCTGTACCTCTTGCTTTCAATCTTTCCTTTGAGCATCAGATTTCCCAAACCCTCTTTCCTCACTATGTGCCCTAGAAATTTCAACTGATTCTTCCTGATGTTAAGTATAAGTGTCTTTTTTGTTTCCATTTTCTCTAACACTTCTTTGTTGCTCACATATTCAGTCCAATTGTATACCCAGCATTCTTCTATAGAATAACATTTCTGTTGTTTCAAGTCTCTCCTTCATCTTTTGAGTAGATTGTCCAGCATTCACTGCCATATAGATATCATGTTCAGTACTCTTTTCTTTGTTTCTTACGAAGTTTTTTTTTCTGTTTCTTAATACTCTGCTTAGCTTTTTGAATGCTTCTTTGACTATCCCAATGAGCCACTTGAACACTCATAAACACGTTGGGTTCCTGCATAAGCATTTTGCATCATGCCTGCATTTTGTATCATGAACTGCTTTTAGAAAAGCAGTTGATGATACAAAATTATGAGGTAACAATGTTATCAATTTTATTATTAACTAGCTTAAAAGTCGCCATATTGGGTGGCACTTAAGGTAGCTCATGCGGAGGAATCTTGATTGGGTTTTGCTCTTGTTCAGGAGTTTGAGAGTCCCTAAGTTTTTGCATATTCTCAGCAATGGAAGCTCCCCTGGCTGCCGTTTGATCTGGGTTTTCATTTGCACGGGACTTTCTCTTTCTCGCTGCAGCTTTGGCTCTTTTGTTTTCAATCTTGTCTTCGATTGACGGAGATTTCTTTTCGTGGGGCATACTTCTGACGTATACGATAGGAAAGAATAAACTACAGAAAAACTCAAAATTGATTGCTGCATTTAAGTATTGCATTAACTACGTATGTTCTGACTTTCCGTACAAACAATTATTTTTATTTCATGGCTGGATTTCGCTGGATTTTGCAATTAATTACGATTATTCCTAAATTTATTTCCAAGTTATAAAAATTGTTATTGCACAAAAAATTCGACGCAAAAAAATCACGTAAAAATTGCCGAAAACAATCGCAGTAATGAAAACTTGGAAATCCAAAATTTTAGGTGGCACACTCTATTGAATTGTGTCTCTTTAATCGTTTTCATCAACAGAAGTTAAGAATCCAAGATGTCGGAATCCAGAAACAATCTCTTTAATTGTGTCGTTTTTTCATCAATAGAAGTTAAGAATCCAAGATGTCGGAATCCAAAAACAATCGCAGTAATGAAAACTTGGAAATCCAAAATTTCAGGTGGCACACTCTATTGAATTGTGTCTCTTTAATTGTTTTCATCAATAGAAGTCAAGAATCCAAGATGTCGGAATCCAAAAACAATCGCAAAAAAATCAAAATTTCAGGTGGCACACTCTATTGAATTGTGAAATCAATAGAAGTCAAGAATCCAAGATGTCGGAATCCAAAAACAATCGCAGTAATGAAAAACTTACGAATCCAAAATTTCAGGTGGCACACTCTATTGAATTGTGTCTCTTTAATTGTTTTCATCAATAGAAGTCAAGAATCCAAGATGTCGGAATCCAAAAACAATCGCAGTAATGAAAACTTACGAATCCAGAATTTCAGGGTTGCGTTTCCGGATCCGGCCCTAAATGTTCTTAATTTATTCACAGAGTCGACCTGATTCCAAAATGATATATGTTGGGCTAGTAAAGTTGAAAAAGTGTGACACATTGACTCACTTACATTCGCATTTATATATGGGGGGGGGGAATAAATATTCGTACACATGAAAAATTGTATTTTTATAAATGTAAAAGCCTTAATTAAAACAAATTTTGATACATTTTATGTGTAAAGATACATTTTATTAAAAAATAGTAGTAAACTTAATTAATTCTTATTCTAACAGAAATTAATGCATTTTTTTCATTTTAACTGATGAAAAAAGTATTCGTACAAAAAAAAAGCATATTAACTTAATTTAATACTTTGTGGAATATCCTTTATTGAGTTTAACAGCTACCAGTCTATTCCTGTACGTCTCAACTAATGATTTGTACACATCGAGTGGTATTTTGTCCCATTTTTCTTGGCATATTGTCTTCAAATTCTTGCTATTTGTTGGTGTTATTTTCCCAATTTGAATTTACAAATATCGCTATAAATTCTCGATTGGATTCAAGTCTGAGGACTGACTTGGCCATTGCAAGACATCAACGTTACTTTCAGCTAACCATTTCCTTGTAGATCTAGCGGTATGCTTAGGATCATTATCCAGTTGGAAAACCCAATCAGGCGGTAGTCGAAGTCTCTCAACAGAACGCATTAAATTGTCTTGCAGAATTGTCTGGTATCTTTCGGCATTCATCTTGCCATCTCTTATTGATATTCTGCCAATACCTTTTACAGAAAAACAGCCCTAGATCATGATACTGCCACCACCAAACTTTAGAGTTGGCAACGTGTTCTTTGGTAAGTAGGCTTCACCGTCCTTCCTCCACACATGATTTCCATAATTATGACCAAACAACTCTATTTTAGTTTCATCTGTCCATAGTACCTTTTCCTAAAACGAATATTCTTTATCCTTATGCTCTCTAACGAATTTTAGCCTAGCATCTCTGTGTCGTTTCAAGAGGAGTGGAGTCTTCCTTGGGATGCGTGATTTCAGACTGTTTTTGTGTAATTCATTACTTATTGTACGCTTGGTTACTTTAATCCCTAATGCACGCAGATGTTCCTGCATTTTCCTGGATTTTGTTGGATCTGGCGTCCTAATATTCTTGCTGATCTTAGAGAAATCTTCCTTGGAGCACCTGTTCGTCTTTGGTTTTCGACACTGTTACGAGTTTTAAACCTTGCAATGAACGAAGCAATTGTAGTAAAAAGCATATTCAGGTTGTTAGAAATCGTTCTGCAACTGTTCCCATATTTCCAAAGAGACAAAATGTGTTGTTTTTGTGAAATAGTCAATTCTTTACCTTTAGGCATTATTAGAACCTTCTCGTAAGACTAGAAATTGTAGAATGCTCTGATAATGGCTAATAGCGTTAACTATAATTACTGATAACATTACTGGAACATTCTAGAATATACTTTTTTCATAATTAATTGATTATTTTATTCTAATAATTGATTTTTACGAATACTTTTTTTACCAGTTAGAATTAAAAAATATACTAATTTCTGTTAGAATAAGAATTAATTAAGTTTATTATCATTTTTAAGAGTATGTGTCTTTATACATAAAATGTACCGAGATTTGTTTTATTTAAGGCTTTTACATTTATAAAAATACAATTTTTCAAGTGTACGAATATTTATTTCCCCCCACTGTATATGATTACACATATTTTAATCTGTATTTACAATAAAAGTTATTGTACTAATTATTTTTACTCATATTATACAATATTATTTAGACCAAATGAAATAATAAATTAATAAATAGAAAGGTTTTCAGAATTTGTGAAAAAATACAGACCCTGATAAACAGAACAACAACAAAAATTATTAATATGCTATCATTGAAATAAATTTAATAGTTTTAACAATTCATATTTTGTGTATAAAATGTTTTCATATAGTGTAGTGAATTGTATAAATATATGTTGTGTTATGTATACACTGTAACCCGGATATAAGAGACCCGGATATAAGAGAAACCCGGATATAAGAGAGATTTTCTCTGGTCCCAAATTAGAGCCTGTGTTAATGTAAACAAAATAGGCCAAACTCGGATATAAGAGAAACCTGGATATAAGAGACTTCTTCTCCGGTCCCGACAACTCTCTTATATTCGGGTTACACTATATTTAAATTTATTTATGAATGTTTACTATTTTTCACACACATAATAGCTGAAATATAATATGCAGTTGTTTGTTTATATACGCGGACTGATATTAGAATGTGTATCGAAAACAAATACTGAATTTCCTATTAAAAATTCCATAAAAAAGGAAAACAGCCCTAGCTCAAGAACCCCTTGTCTAATTTTAATGAAGTTTGGCACTGATTTCGGCAGGAGTTCAACGTACAATATGCTCTTAAATTGGGTATTATGTATCGTTTAATCTGTATCTCGGGAACATACACACACATATACATACATACACACATACATATACAGACATACATACACATATACATACATGCACACATACATACATCATACGAACATACATACATACATACAAGATGTGTTAGTATTAAAATATGAAAGTTTTTGTTCACAGCGCTTTTAAACATCGTTATTTTTATTTTCCTTCTTTTTCTTTTTCTTTTTCTTTTATTTCCTTTTCTTATTTTTTACTTTTTATGATTACTGAGCAAAAAGAGCAGCACACCATTAATGTGGAACTGGTGGTACAAATATACGAAGCCCAATATACCCATCATGACACCCAGTCTGTGGTACTGAACCGGATATTTACTGTAACCCATCTTAAGTCACCAAGTCACAATCTGCAGCTGTAAACCATGGCAATGTTGAAGTGAACAAGAATACTAAGAAGTGACCAATTGATTTGAGGAGACTTCCACTTTGTCTCCATCGAAGGTCATCAGATACTTTTGGTGTTGGTGCTGCAGCTGTTAATAATAATAATAATAATAATAATAATAAGAAGAAGAAGAAGAAGAAGAAGAAGAAGAAATAAAATAAATGCCTGCTCTAACAAAAAATTGGAATCTAAATAAAACAGAAAACTTTATATATTTACCTTTCTATTAGAGAAAGAATTAAAGCGATTTAGACCATTGAAGCAACTTCCATTCGGCCTCCATTAAAGACCACCAGATATTATTGGTGCATTTTACTGAAGCTTCTAATAATAAGAATGATGATAATAATAGGTAAGTTACGTTGCAGGCATTGCTGAATGAACCAAAGATGATCTAGCAAATGTGGACCGAATGATTTGAACAAAGGAGTAATCTAGGAGTAATGTGACGAAGCTTCACCTGCACCCGAAAGAGGACCGTGCCACCAGCAAAATATAAATAAAAATAAATGCTTGCTACAGAAAATTGGATAAGCCTATATGGCTTCGAAAAACACCGTTTGGTGGCGTTGTTGAAGCCTATAAAAAGGCAAGCATTTCCTGCTCCACTCTCTTTTTCCTCTTTGCTACGAGATGTGAACTATGTGGTAACAGAAAACTGTTAATATGTAGGATTATCTCCCTTTTCATTTTTATTCCACTTGATAACAAAAGAAGTCGCCACCATCTTTCCGTATGCGCATTTCCATCTGTTATATGTCTGAAGTTTGCTGTTCTGCTGCACATAAAATTTCATACTGTGGAGGTCGTTACAGTGGAATATGCCCAGTCTCGAAGCTGTTGGCTATCTTTTATCTCAAACATGTCGAAATATTTCAATAAAATAATAATCCTCAAACTTCATTTTATATGTTGGTCTAATTTTACTTAAAAACTATAAGATATAGGATATATTTGTTAAGTTAAGATTTGCACATTTTCTTTGGGTTGCTTTGTGTTGCCTTACGAATTATAAGCAAAAAGAAAACTGGAGACTGAATTTGCCAAAACATCAACAACGCAAAGGATTTCAGTTGTCTGAACAAATCTTGCTGTAATAATGACTGCATGGAAATTAGCAGGTTGCGTGTTTGTGCGTATTTTATATGCGTGGGTATTCAATATGTAAATAAAGAAGATGGAAGCATGCAAAAATTTGAGTTTCTACTACTGGCCTTTACTCTTTTTATGGTAACTGTAGTGAAACAAAGTTCTCTGTCTCTTGATTATGTCCGTTTTCTTTATGGTCCAGAAGTTAGGGTAGGTAAGTATCAGTATTGTATTCATAGTCGATCTCAACTCAGACTTGCGCAGAGTTGGAACAACCAAATTAAAGTTTCTACTTTATTGTTGGAAGGTTCAAATATGGTTATCGAAGTAAGGGTAGGCCAATAAAAGTATCGTTACAATGGTTGCGGTAAAGTCAGCTCTGCGCTGAGTTGGAGCAACCAAAGAGAATGCGCGACTTACTTCATAGGTTGAGGTTTTGGAAGAAACGTACGAGCCCCATGCGTTGGAAAGTGGGAAGAGAGTTCAGTCGTCAGGGGACCTGGGAAACTACCATTTCCCATTGAGAACGTAATTACCATGGGGTTCACATCTTGGAGCAAGGAGGAGAAAGAGGGTGAGACAGAAAATGCTTGCCTTTTTATAGGCTTCAACAACACCACCAAACGGTGTTTATCGAAGCCACGTGGGCTAATCATATTTCCAGTTTATTTACTCTTAGCACCATTGGAAAATGTATGTCTTTTTCTTTCATTTTTATTACCCCTTATTACTATTATTATTATTATTATTTTATTCATCGATTGTAGTTCATTTTCTCACGACTCTTCATAAAGTTGTACGCAATATATTTACGGCCTCATCTGATCAAAGAATAGAGTAAGGTTATCACACAGACTAACAATAGATACAGAGTTTCAACAATTAACATTAATATTACATTGTTTTGTTTATGATTAACTTTGTCTAACTGGTGCTTAATGTTATTTTCACACCAGTGTAACTAGTACTTAGTGCTATTTTCAAACCAGTGCAACTAGTGCTTAGTGCTATTTCTAAACGAGTGTAACTAGAGCTTAGTGCTATTTCCAGGCTAGTGAAAATAGTGCTATTTCTAAATCAGTGTAAACATATATAACACTGACTTGTTTATTGTTAACTTCGTCGAGGCTTTATGCATTGGCAAAAAACATTGCGGTTTATAATTCTCAATAACCAGTTGAAGAATTATAATGCTTCCGCTGCGGTGGACGTACTTATATGTCTTTACGCAACTTATATTGCCTGCTATCAACGTATATATATGTTTCCAAGACATCGTGAAATATTGGTCCTTAGAGTTTGTGTTATAAACTATCTATTGCATAGTATTTTATCCAAAGGCATATAGTAGAGTAAAATATAATCTATTTTGTGGGGTATTTTATTATATTGGGCGTTGGGGCCTATTCTGTTTGGCCTATTCCGCGCAGCATAGCATGCTATCGAAATCAAAATGGCGGCACCCATGAGAGATCATCGTCTGCATCTTTATAGTCGTTTATTTCCAGTAAATGGCAATTTTCCTATTTTTTTCTTATTTTCTCAAAATGGACCAGCACAGCCAAGCAACCATACTATTGCAATGCACCAGGGAAATGTTAATTAGAAAGATTTATTTCTGTGTTCCAATGAGAGTAGCAGACAAGATTATTGGTAGTATAGGAAAGTACAGTAATATTTTTTTCTTTTTTTTAAACATTTTAATGTGAAATAGCCATTGTATCAAATCCCCTTTGTCTGTGCTGTTGGTCTAGTTCTTTATTCATCTAGTATTTAAACATTTTGAGTCTATATACATGTAAATGAATTCTTCAATAAAAAAGCAGACATTTGTGTGTAGCAACTTTCAGGCGAGGTACGGCTGATACAGCCGATTCGTTTTATAAGTAAATTCAAATGATTGAAATATAAAAAAGGTGGTCATTAATGTTACATTATTTCTCTGATGACAATTTATTTCCAACAATAGCAAAAAGAAATAGACTTTTAACTCATGAACATCGTAAATTTTTTGTCGACCAGACTTGATATAGTCAGAAATAAATATAACAGAAAACACAATAAAAATTAAACCCAATGATTTTAAGGGATGTCAGTAGAGCATAAAAATAAGCAGTGATATGAAAAGTAACAGGTCATTTATCAAACAAATAAAAGAGAGGCTAAATTTTAAAGGGTACTGTACCATTAAGTATTGATTAATGAAAGAGGTTAAAAAGACGATATTTATCGCATGTAGGGAAAGATTGATAAAAACCAAGATAATTTATATATACAGAGGAAAAATAATATCGCATAAACATGTTTTTCTTTACTAAATATTAAATGTACAAATAATATAGCTGAATTAAAGTAATTAGTTGCATGATTGACTAGCAGGGCAGACTAGGTCCTATATCCTTGAATGGCAACCGGTCAAAGAGAAAGACATCTTTGAATTCGAAAATTCCAACTAAGGGTAAATAAACTCACCAACTAGCAATTAGCCAAGTGGAATGAGTACGGCTACATCTCTGAATATAAATTCTATCAAGGAGAAAATTAGGAACGACGATCAATGTCCATTATTAAACAGGTGCTTAACGAAATCCATACTGTATATGCACTATATCTTATCAAATGAGAACCCCAGAGATATTAAGCTGTATGAGGGATCAACTAGCAGACCTTTTAAGGATAGGTATTACAATCACATAAACTCCTTTACAAATGCCGGCAAACGTAATATGACATCACTTTCGAAATATTTTTGGAAACTGAAGGGGGAAGGAAAAACACCTAAGGTTAAAGGGAAAATCCTAAGACAAGCCAGAATTTGTAATTCTCTGAACGAACCTTGCTTTTTATGTTTGCAGGAGAAAATATGAATTATTGAACTTTTGAACAACACCTAATTATTAAACCAAAGATATGAAACCACAGTTTTTTCTAGACATATTATACATACGAGGGTCATTCAATAAATAAGGTGAATTTTTCGGTATAAGGACTTCTAATACAGATAAAAGCTTACTTTTATTTTTCAACGTAGTCTCCCAGCACTGTCACACACTTTTACCATCTGTGCACAAGCTTCCGTATTCCCTCAGCGTAAAAATCTTTGGACTGATGTCTCAGCCAAGTCGCTCACAACACTTTTGACTTCATCGTCACTTTTAAACTTCGTGCCTCTCGTGAACGCTTTCAAGGGACAAAACAGATGAAAGCCTGAAGGGGTAAGGTCTGGGCTGTAAGGGGGGTGAGGGAGCAGTTCCCAGCCCAGCTCGTTGATGGTCTGCACCGTTTGGGCCTTGCGTTGTCATGATGCAAGATGACTCCTGCGTTTGTTCTTTATGTCTTTCTTGACCTGCCTCAGCAGTTCACAGTAGTTCTTCTGTCATTGACTGATTCGATCACCTCAGGAGACCTCACTTCTGTAGGCCTCCCAGGCCTGTCTTCATCCTCAACACTGCTCCGTCTTTCTTTAAACAATTTAGCCCACTTGTAGACATTTTTTGGCTGAAACATGTGGCACCATACACAGTTGACATTCTCCTGTGGATTTCAACTGGTTTGCACCCTTCAGCAACCAAAAACTTGATAACTGACCGCTGTTCAATCCTGGAGCATGCTTCTTGGTTTGGCCATCATTGTTAATCGCCAAAACTCTCAAAGTTTTTTTTTAATCTGCAAAAGAAATTAAATCCATGTGAAAAAGAAGTAAAACAAAAAGAAAAAAAAGTAAGCTTCTATCTGTATTAGAAGTCCTTATAGTGAAAAATTCACCTTATTTATTGAATGACCCTCGTATATTATATTCTAACAATACAATCTTGCTAAATTCTTAATTCCATAATTCTAAACGTTTAAAATTATAACCCACCTCCTTTGATATATTTCCTACCCTTTTATGTACCTCTCCACCATTATATCTTAAATTATGATTTTTTTTGCATATATATTACTAGTAATAGTTTCAGGTAAATTGTTTCACACCCATACTTATTCTACATGTTATACTGTCCGAGAATAGATCAAAATTAGATTATAAAAGTTATATATATATATATATATATATATATATATATATATTTACAGTAGGGTTCACTCTGTACAAGGCTCGGGGGCCACTCGAAGTAGAGGGTTATGTTAAGGGGCAGTTTATACGGATAGAAGGGATATAACGCTTAACCATAATCTTGAAAAGGTTAAGATTGTATTGATCGGGGAAACACCCTCTTGGGCGTCGCTTTCCCAGAGCAGTGGTTCAAGGGAAAAAGCAGTTCTGACGATCAAATACGAAAGGAATGTGTTGGCTACAATATAAGATGCATGGCGAGTCGGGGAAGGTTAGATCTAGCGAAATCAAAAAATGTATTTCATTCAAGCACTCTCCCTGGTAGTAGCGATAGAGGTTCGCCATATCCCGCCTGTGAGAGAGAGGTTGGTGGTTGGAAAATAATTCGTTAGCCAAAATTGTTCTTTTATTGTTCTTTTTCCTTAATAATATTTTTATTTTTATTTTGAGCTCTATGGAGACTGGAAAGTGAGGACTAGGCGGCTTCCGATCAAATATGACAAAAGTACTCCATTTCCTGCCTGATCTGGGTCTTGTAAAATGTCGTGCCAGGTACTTACTGGAGCGGTACAATGCATTGTATTTAGGGTCAGGGTGAGTTTATGGCACAATAGTCTCCCAAGGCACGGAATCTCTCCGATCGGACATCCGTTCATCGTAACTGGCGTTAGTTCGGGGACCGATCGGCGATAATTGAATATAACTAGTTTGGTTTTTGATGCATTGAATGTACTCAGCCAATTTTCACCCAATGGCCACTTAGTGCTCTATCGGATGATAGATCAGCTGCCAATCTCTGATCATCAAGAATTTTAGAGGTGCACCCGTATATAGTTGTATCATCGGCGTAAATATTTACAATTAATCTCTCTCTCTCTCTCTCTTTCTATATATATATATATATATATATATATATATATATATAACATTTCGATTCTTTCAGAATCTTTATTCCACATTTCTTCTAGTGACACAATTTTCACGAATTTCTACTTTTTTTTTACCTACAATCATAAAATTTGATTTGTCTACATACTGAAGATCCTTTCATCTGAAAGCACCTCCACATTTCATCAAAGTAAATGATCACAGAATTCTCTAAAATTTGCGGATGAGATCGAGAAATTGCAAATATTAATTGGAACCTCCAAGATATCTTTGCTGTATTCTATATTAATTCTTATTTTTCTATGTGCCACGTCCCTTCAGGATATGGACGATCATTGCTCTCTACCACTTCCTATCCTTTATGGCCCTTAGCAGTTTTTCTACGCCTCTCCCCGTTCGACCATCCATTCACACAAGCTTGCTACCTTCCACTGTCTTATTTGCCCTCAATATGCCTTGTGAGGGTAAAGTTTTCCAAGCTCTCTTTCCTCATTATATATCCAAGCGATTTCAAAACTACTGGGAATTTAAATCCATTATTTATGGTGGTGAGACCCAAGAGGAACAATAAAAATCGGTAAAATAAATACAATCTCTATCTAATCAAGCAGAATGACGTTCAATCCAAAAAAAAAAAAAATAATAAAGATTTTTTGTGAACATTGACCTTCGTGTTGGCAAAAAAAAAAAAAGGATTATCCAAATAACGGTTTTTCCATGACACAACTATTATTTTAAATATCTTCGTTCATCGGCAGCATTTATTGTTTTGAAAAGTTATGATTAGAATCATGCAGACTATGTATAAAATATTCTATGTGCCATGTTCCTTCAGGATATGGCGGCCATGTATAAAGGCGGCCATCTTGTTTCCTCCTACCGGAAGGACCAAAGGCGTCCAGGAGAAGGATGAACTACACTCTGCTGTGATATCCACTGCGAACCTAAAGTACGCTTTCCTACTGTCTCCGAAATATTCACTGCCAACCTCTGGATTCAATACTCGAGGACGACCGTCTAACATGTTGCCCTTTTCTTTAAGACTTCCTCTTTGTTTAATCGCACCGTTCATTAAATTCTCAGTATCCTTCTGTAGAACAACCTTTCTGTCGCCTCCAGTTTTCTCTTCATCCGTGCTATATAATGAGGATGGATATCAGATAGTAATCCAGCGCCATTTTCTTTGTTTCTAACGAAATGTTTTCATTTCTCAGCCTTTTTCATAGCTTTTGGAATGTATCTTCCACTATATCTCTTAGGAACATTAAATGCTTCGCATTTTCTTTACCTCAATACAGTCGTTTTGGTTTAACTGGTGTTGTTTATGTACACACATACATAAGGGGATATGCACTTACTAGTTTCAGCATGTTTAAATGTCGGCAATTTGCTTTTTAAAAATGAAACATTAATATGAATAATGGGAAGCAAAAAGAAAGTAATAATTATTAATTGTTAAAAAAGGTAGAAAGCATGGCTGTCAGTAAAAAAGACAACCCAAGATATGAGCTACATATTGGGAACGTCAGAATCAAATAGGTACAGAAATGTAACTCTCGGAACAGATTAGTAACGGGCAACTGAAAATGTGACATAGAAATCTGCATAGGAATAACAAAGGATACATTCTAGGACATAGAAAAAGGCATAGAAAAACATTGTAAAGGCAACAAAAAAGCCATGCGGAACTGCTATGTAGCATCTAACCTTCTAGATATTAATGGTAAACAATTTCCTCAAAGAGGAAGAATAGACTTGGAAGAAGTTGTTCTGCGGATGAATGCTAAGAATACCATGTGACAGCACATGTGAGCAATGAGAAAGTCTCAGGTAAAATAGGAACAACACTTATCGTCCATGCATGGAATACTGTTGCCATATATGGTCTGGTGCCCCAGTTGTTAATCACTTTGTTCTCGACAAAATCTAAAGACGAATATGCATTGTGATCGGTCCTGACTTGGGGTCTCAACTCCAGTCACTTTCTCACCGACGTAATATGGCTTCCCTCTGTCTTTTCTATAAATATTTTCATGGTATCTACTCTGACGAGCTATTTTCACTGATGCCTCAACTGCATGGATTACGACTAGGTTGGCATCTACATCCCACCCTTTTACTATCAAAACAATTAAATGTAACCGCCTCTTCTACTTCAACTTCTGTCGCACTTCCCGACAGTGGAACTCCCTTCCTCTTACTTGCTTCCCTGATAATTATAATCTTCAAAAATATAAATGTAATGTCAATCGACGTTCTCTGATGCCGTGATCCCCGTTTTTCTTTTTATCCGTTTTTCTTTTTATCCGCTTCCGTCCATTTTATCCCTTCCTCACTCCCTATTATACCCAGTCTTTTCCCTTACTTTCACTCCCTGTAGCTCCTTGAGTACTAGTGACACTCACGCCTTGCTTGGGGTGAAATGCTTAAAAAAAAAAGAACAGATGAAATTTCTGGAAAGCCACATGAGGAAAAAGTGCCTAGAGAAATAAACACTCACAGGGTATAGTAAAGGCAAGATAAGTGGGAGGGGGTGAGTAATTTGCTTAATGAGTTTGTGTGAATGAATGGAAGAACATTTTTCTTAGGGCTACAAAAGACAGGAAGTTGGAGAGAACCACGATCACCCATATCATGAAAGAACATGGTACATAAAAGGAGAGTGAAGAATATCACTCCATGTATTAACTGCAGATTTAAACGCTGGTCCCTCCTTGGTCATTAAATAGCAGTCGTTAGATCAAGTCAGGGTTCGAGAACGTAAGATGTTAAACCTATACATGATGACAAAATGTCTTTTCTATCGATTATCAGTAAAGTGCTTATAATTCTTTACTCTAGCCACAAAATATCAGCAGACATGATATTCATTTAGCTTAGTGTCTATTGCCGGTAATCAAGGAGATAGAATTATTTTCACCATATGTTTGTCATTATTAGCAAGTCTAATCTAACTGATATAAGAAAAGGGACTCGACATGATTCAGCTTTGAATTCCATCTTGTAATCGCATTCTCAAGACATAGAGAGTTCAGTCAGTTTCTTGAGTGGCAAGCAGTGACACCTATAAATAAGTAGATGTTGGTCTGTAGTTAAAATATTTCTCACTTTGGGCCGATCTATTAACAACAAATCAGTGTGTTATTATCGCATTAAAATACATAGACATAAACAAATGGCTAACTTTGTAAAGGTACATTTAAGTGGCCAGAAATCTGCTTACCTGTGCGGTGAGATAAATGGGACCAGGTGTATGAATGGGTTGCTTCAATAATGTGCACCTAATGAGAAATACTTGGAGGCAGACAGGAGGAAGGATAGGTGTGAACAGAAGAAATGAGTTTATAACAATAACAACTACAGCAACAACAGCAACATAATGCCCGTAAAGGAATGGTAGGTGAGCCATCATATAGAAAATAGTGGTGATGTGCAGGTGTCCATCGTTGTCAGTTTAGGATTATTCCCGGCTGAAATATATAATTTTCATCGCGTAACAATGGTCGACAAGTGCTGAAGTATCAGTCAGCTGATAGAGCCTGTTGTTCAGGAGTAGAGTACTGGAGTGGATGCTGTGAGGTTTTGCTGATTATACAATTTTAGTTTATGTGCCATGTCCCTTCGTAGTTCTTAGCAATTACTATTCTTCACTGTTCTGCCATCCATTTACACAAGCCCATTAGGTCGGTTATTCGCTGCTTTCTTTTGTAACTTCTACCTTCAGTATATCCTGTGAGCGTCACATTTTCCATGCCTTCTTTTCTCGGAAATTTTAACTGTCTCTTTTCTGATTTTATGTATAATTGTTATTTTTGTTTCCATTTTCCGTAAAATTTCTTCGTTAATGACATGGTATTCTCATTTCTTTTGCCAAAAGCCTTCTCTTCATTTGTGAGGAAATTTTCCCGTATTCAGTGCTATATGGAAATACTGATATGACATAGATAAGTAGATGCAATATCTATGTTCAGCATTCTTTTCTTTGCTTTCTGACGATTTTTTTTTCTGTTTCTTAACACTTTGTTTAGTCTTTGGAAAACGTCTTTTGCTATTTCAATAAACGTTCAGCTTTCGGTGTCACGTTTTCCATCATCTGTCAAAACATTTCCCATACATTTAAATTTCATGGCACTAAAAAAAAAACACACACAAACGTTCACTTGGATGTATTGTACTGTGTTTTGATGATAAGTTAAGACTCACACTTCTTTTTTTCTTTGTGCACCGTGTCACGTAGGCGGTCATGGCTCTCTACTGTTTCCTGTTCGTTGTCGCTCTTAACAAACTTTGCATTTTCTGTTATTTCTCCTAAGCCCTGTTCCGCCATATATTTACTCAAGCTCACCAAACATGCTATGCGCTTTTCTCTGTTCTTTTTGCCCTCCCTCTGCTCCGTGAGTATCAGATTTTCCAAGCCTTCCTTCCTCATTATGGGTCCTAGAGACCACAACTGTCTCTTCTTGATGTTAAGTATTAGTTTCCTTTTTGTTTCCATTTCCTTCAAAACTTCGTCGTTGCTCACATGTTCGGTTCATTGTATCCTCAACTTCCTTCATTAGAACCATATCTGTTGCTTCAAGTGTTCTCTTCATCTTTGAAGAGATTTTCCATCATTTCACTACCATTTAGGAGCACGGATATCGCGTAGCAGTTCAGCACTCTTTTCCTTGTTCTAGCGAAGTTTTTCTATTTCTTAGTATGCTTAGCTTTTGGAATGCTTCCCTGGATATGCCAGTGCACCTTCGGATTTCAGTGTCACAATTTCCATCCTCTGTTAAAACACTTCCCAAATATTTAAATTTCTGCACTTGTTTGTTTTTGGTATCACCGATTTGTAATTCTTATTGTAGATAACATCCATAAAAAAGACTCATACTACGAAAATAATACAAATTTGATTACATTGGCCAACTTGCTTAAGGAATTCCAGTCTTATTTTAAACCATATACTTGCACATTTTTAACAGCACATCTTTGAATTTTGAGTAGTTTTCTGAGTACAATTTAGCATTAACTCGATTTTAATTCGAACAACTGGAGATAGAATACTGGATTAAAGATCTTGAGGTCTAGGGTTTAGTTCAGTAAGAGAATCAATAAACGGAAAACATTATGCTTGAGAAAATGACACATTTAATTAATCGATATTTAGCTCAACGTTTATGATAATAAAGTAAGGATCTTAAGCAGCGAGAAAAGCGGGTGGCTGTCTTTTCGGGTAACCTTGAGAGAATTTTGAATTGAATCGATTATTTAATACACGAGGGTAGATTGTTCACGTTTCGCTATGTTTAGTGATATGTTGTCTAATTCTTTTTAGTACTGCTAATGCTAGTACTGCGGTCCAGTTGGGGAAAATCTTTGGAAGTTGGTGCTGACTTGTAGAATTATAATTGAAGAGAGTGGGTTGTTTTCGTATGATTAAGGAAAACTTTGATCTGATCGTGTGATTGCGTCAGATAAACATGTTAAAATGATGTATTTTAAAATTTTTGTATGTTGACCCGGAGTTCTTTACGAGTCTCAGGGTATCTCAGAACCCAGCCTCCACAGCTAAGATTACGTCCTCTGCTGACCTACATATCTCCCTGACTACTTACTCACGAACAGAATCATACGACGAATAGGGATAGTTGACCGACGACTTCTCTTTTTAATAGTTCTAACTGGCTCAGTAAACTACTTTTCCAAATTGTCTCAGATCTGTCCTTTTGATTGGTTGGAAGTAATCTTGAGAAGGAATTCTCTTCTCAACCTATCTTTTTGCATGGAACATTATTTTCGCCACAATTAGGCTCAGAATCAAGGCTTATCAAAAGAGTTCCAAACAAACTCCATATGGGTTCGAAATGTTTCCGCTTTAGATAGTATAAAGAGGCAGAGCATTAAAATAATATGAACTGTTTCTACTGTACAAATTCTTACTGGCGCCCCACTGGCTTACAGGCTGCCTACCTAAACTCAAAACACTCTGGCGACGGCCCTGAGTTGGCATGTTCATCTGAGAGTAATGAGCCTGATTCTCATTGAATAGCCCATACTTGTAGCTTTAGACGACTATCTACTACACCACAATAACCCCATGATTAGTAGCTTAGAATTGGAAGTAGTTGTTACAAAGTCTTTTGTCAGAAGAAAAGCTCATTGCATAAGACTGGAACTTGAGAACTTAGGTTCAAATTAATTTTACGGAAGACTTGTTCAGTATATTGGCATTGAGCATTGGACGAAAATCAACTTTAAGCTCAGAAGAGTAAACAATTGAACTGGTTATAAAAAGGTCAACTTACATTATCAATGGTTTGATAATTTGACCTTATGGAAATTAAATGTGAGCTGTAAGTTAAAACTTTGTTTGAAGTTGATTCCATATCAGTTATAATTTAAAGCTCAAGACGTATTGCTTTTATTTAAAAATCCCAATCGTTAAAATAGGAGACAATGACAGAAAAAAAGCAACAACGTAATTTTACTCTATTTATTCACTGAAGCCGGGCAAGAAAGATTCACTCAGCACTACGCTGTTCTGTTTGTATTGATTACAATTCAAGTCAAGTAATCCCAAACGGGGATTGAAGAAGAGCCAAACGAACCCTTCTTGGCTTTCAGTCCTAACTCACTTTTTCTCTTTCTCCTTTCTTTTATGTCTCTCAGGGCGAACAATGTCTTGAATATCTCATCTATCACTAAGACCAAGTTAAAGAGTTCATGTTTAATGGTATTTTCCCTTTATCCAAAATTGTGTTTCAATGGCTTCGGTAACCAGGTCTGGACTTGAGTACCTTATATATATATATATATTATATATATATATATATATATATATATATATATATATATATATATATAAGCTAATCTTTCTGATTTATGCACGGGGAACATGACGTTATACTGCCAACACAAAAGAAAAAAAAAACAAAACACCCAAAGAAATAAGTAATATTGCCCGAATATTAACCGCATTTCCTTCAGCCTTCTTCACTTATAGGTTGACCGATGTGCTGTTCAGGTTTCTTTGAGTGTATGCTGACCGATATGCTCTTCAGCCTTCCTTAGTTGCAAGTTTCATTCAATAATCCCTAATTTAAGAAAATTATTAAGATACAGTAGAATTTCATTGGACGCAAAAGGAAAGAGTACTGAACTGTTATGTAGTATTGGTACTCATATGTAACAGTGAATGCTAGACCATCGACGAGAGAAGGGACTTGAGGCTTGAGAAATATGGTTCTACAGAAGGATGCTGAGAATACCATGGACTAAACACGTGAGCAACGACGAAATGTTTTGAGAAAATGGAAACAAAAAGGACACTTATACGTACCATCAGTAAGAGACAGTCGAAATTGCTAAGGCACATAATGAGGAAAAAGGCTTGGAAAATATGATACTCACAGGACATATTGAAAGTAAGAGAGCAAGAGGAAGCAGTGAATAACCTACCTAACGAGCAGAACAGGGACCACAAAAAAGAGCAAAAATACAACATTTACTTGTAGCTACAACTGACAGGAAGTTGTGGAAAGCCATGATCACTCATTTCCAGAAGAGACATGGCGCACAGAAGCATCGAAGAAACATCGAAGAAGAAGAAGACGAAGATGAAGAAGAAGAAGAAGAAGAAACATCGAAGAAGAAGAAGAAGCATCGAAGAAGAAGAAGAAGATGAAGAAGAAGAAGAAGAAGAAGAAGATGAAGAAGAAGAAGAAGAAGCATCGAAGAAGAAGAAGAAGAAGCATCGAAGAAGAAGCATCGAAGAAGAAGAAGCATCGAAGAAGAAGAAGATGAAGAAGAAGCATCGAAGAAGAAGAAGATGAAGAAGAAGAAGCATCGAAGAAGAAGAAGAAGAAGCATCGAAGAAGAAGATGAAGAAGAAGAAGCATCGAAGAAGAAGAAGAAGAAGCATCGAAGAAGAAGATGAAGAAGAAGAAGCATCGAAGAAGAAGAAGATGAAGAAGAAGAAGCATCGAAGAAGAAGAAGAAGCATCGAAGAAGAAGATGAAGAAGAAGAAGCATCGAAGAAGAAGAAGAAGCATCGAAGAAGATGAAGAAGAAGAAGAAGCATCGAAGAAGAAGAAGAAGCATCGAAGAAGAAGAAGAAGAAGAAGAAGAAGAAGATGAAGAAGAAGAAGAAGAAGAAGGAGCGTATTGCATCTCGCAAATTTGGCTCCAAAGATTATTGGCGTCTCTGCAAGAGCGTATTGAACAATTGCAAACCCTCTATACCTCCATTGTTCAACCAGTTCGAAGTCCTGACCTCCTCTGCCGACAAGGCTGAATGTTTTGCTGGAAAATTTTCATTCAACTCGACGCTCGACTCTTCCGGTGTACCCATACCCGACTTCTAGATGGTTGTTTTTGTTGTATAAGTATTGCTTCGTGGATCATAAATCTGTTTTTTGTATTTGATTTTGGTATTATTTTGGTATTGCTTGTGAGTAGTTGTCTGATGTTACTATGATCTTTATGCTGCTTATTAATGTTTTGTCTGATGTCACTGTGGTTCGCTAGGTGGCAGGTGAGTTTCCGTGAGAGCGTCGTTGTGGTACATCCTATGTAAGACGTCTTGTGTTTTTTATTTACAGATAAACATTCTCCGAGTGGACAAGTATACGCATATATAACATTGGTCTTGTACAGGGGGTTGGAAATTTTGGATATATTGTTTTTAATAACTAGGTTGCCAGTTTTGAATTTTTTGTAGTAAATAATGAATTCGATGTATTTGTTTTTATCGACTGGTTTTATATATGATTTTTTTTAATTGCTGTTTCGTCTCTTTTGTAATTGTGGTGCATCTTATTTTGGTAATATATGTTAATAGCGTTATCGTCACTATATATATATATATATATATATATATATATATATATATATATAATACTATGTTTAAAAATAATGATTAGGTGTGCTGGGATGTGAGTGTTATTTACTCAGAGTTAAAAAAAACTCGCTTTTCTGTAACATAAAAGAAACCTCAAGCGCAAAGTGGTTTGATGAGTGGATGTATGAAGGCAAGGAAAACGTTGTCAAGAAATGGAACGTGATCGGGAAGCTATAGCATTCGAGATATGTAAGAACAAACAATCTTTCCTCAAAATAAAGGAAACACCTTTCAAGATTTGACAAGAGATGAAAATGCCTCAGCGAGAAAATATTGGCGTTTACATATCTTTTAGAATCTAGTGACTTGAAAATAAAACAGCTTTTCTTTTGTATAGTAATTTTCTCTTAAAGTCAATTAGTTATTTACTAAGCCTGGGTAGAGCTTTTTTGGCGCAAGGCCAGAAGTATGGGACGCCCAAGAAGGATCGAAGTCGTAATATTCAACAATACCTACTCGGTAACTATTACCTCTTGACGAAAAACCTGTAATGTTCATTACTACTATTTTTGAATAGGAAGAGTCTTATATTAATCTTGGTTTACCTTCAGTAATTTTGATAAGGATCATTATCATTCCAAGAGTGTTTCGAAATACGTTTTTTCGTACTAAGACGGTAAGTAAACACCGTTCGGAAGCGAATCCCCTCGTTTAATGGGTTCAATACTAACTGTAGCGCTGTGCCGCAGTATGCTAAGGTGCTTAATGTATAGGAGAGATCTTTATTTTCTTTTATTTTTGAGGAAATTTACCGTCCTCCTCTTCCAGAACTTATTAAGATTACCGTTTACTAATTACGCACTTTTTGACCATTTAAATGATTTCCATCTTTTATTAAGACTTTCTCCGTTTATTGCATAATGAGAAAACTTTCGACACCGCAATTCTTAAAACCTCTTCAACAAAGACTAACAACCCGACTGAATTCGTCCTAATGAATAAAACAACCTTCATACCAATTCTTCTTCTTATATGTGACGTGTCCATCAGAATGTGAACTATCATGTCTCTCCACAACTTCCTTTGTAACTCTTAATAAAACTTGTCTTTTCGCTATTCCTCCCCGTCTGCTTTTCTCTGTCTCTCTTGATTTCAATATGTCCTGCGAGTGTCGAATTCTCCAAGCCTTCTTTTCTCATTATAAGCGATCTAAAATTTCAACTGTCTCTTTCTGATTCTAAGTATAAATGTGATTTTTCTTTCCATTATTCTTAAAGCTTTTTCGTTACTCACATATTCAGTCCATTTTATTCTCAGCATCCTTCCGTAGAATCACATTTCTGCTGCCTCAAGTCGTTTCTTCATCTGAGAGGAGATTACCCATCATTCACTGTCATGCAAGAGGACCAATATTACATAACTGTTCAGCAGGCTTTTCTTAGTTTCTAACGAAATCTTCTTATACATTATTATATAAAACTAGTTTTATAATAGCAAACTACAAACTAATGCAAATGTAAATCTATAAATAAATTCTGTGACTTCCGTTAGTCTGTCCATCACACCCTCTAAAATAGCTATACATTGACCGATCGAAACCAAATTTTGGGGAGAAGTGCAGACAGGTAAAGGGGTACAAAGTACAGTTGGCTTTACTAGAGTGCGCAGCAGAGTACCATAAATTTGCATTCATTTTTTGGAAAAAATGAAGTTTTATTATTTAAAATACAAAATACTCCTACTATATTAAAAACAATTTAATGACTTATTTAATAAAAATGCAATATTGTCTTTTACATATCCTTTTTTTAAAGTTTTTATATAGAAGAATCCAGTTTCTAGTTCACCCTGTGTTTGCGAGAACTATAAACACATCACAAAGTCAAACATTTCAAGAAATTGGAAATTGGCTCCAGAAAGAAATACTAACGCAATTGTATGTTACATGCTCAAGAGTAAGAAATCCTAGGAATTTATTCGTCGCTGTTAAAAAGGAAAAAAGAAATTTTCTTAAAAAAATATTG
This sequence comes from Acanthosepion pharaonis, assembly GCA_903632075.3. Lineage (NCBI taxonomy): Eukaryota > Metazoa > Mollusca > Cephalopoda > Sepiida > Sepiidae > Acanthosepion > Acanthosepion pharaonis. The sequence continues at coordinate 1,597,886 of CAHIKZ030000990.1, read as the reverse complement.
TTTTCCTATGAAATTAAATTAAATTAAAGAAATTATTAAACTGCGAAGTAGTTTTTTTTTGTCAAAGTATTTTTCCAAACAAATCAGTTTATAAAAAATTCATGGTTTGCGAAATTGAACGAAACAGACAAAAAAATGTTAGCGATAACTTCGACACAAGTCAGCATGTGGCAAAAAATTCTAGTTAAATAAAAATTTGTTTCTATAGTTGTTCGGACTATTGAGATTTTTTGTTTTTTTTATTGCTTCAGCGTTTTGGTTATTCCATTCCAACGCTTTCTTCAATAGTATAATCTGCAAGGAAAGTGAAAGAGATCCCATTCCCGTCATTCCTGCAAAATGTTCTTCTGGAAAAAAAAAAGTTTAGTGTGACACAAGGCTACTGTGAGGATTGAACACTCGACACTAGCGAATTGGTTAATGAATTGAGCTTACTAACCCTCACGCACTTTCTTCCTCCCTTGTCCGTTTCTTCTACTGAATCGGAGAAAGTGACTTTTCAGTACGACTAAACCCAGGGATTGAACTTACAAATGCTGGAGAAGCAGATATGTTTCAAACCAGTGATCCCCAAAGTGGCCGATATCGATTCCCGTGGGCCGATGTGACTTTTCAGGTGTCGATAAATACCTAGAGCTTCTTAAAATAAATTGTGATGACTTTCGACTAAAACTCACCAATTTCCAACTAAATATGCTACAATCCATCAAACACACCATTCCCAATAAAAAGGTATATCTATTTATTTTTATATGTATAATATTACATATATTATTTACAAAGTAGTAGTAGTAGTAGTAGTAGTATTTGTTGTTGTTGTTTCTTCTTCTTCTTCTTCTTCTTCTTCTTCTTCTTCTTCAACACCACCACCACCACCACCACTTCCTAACTAGTGTGGTTTTCAGCAGTTTCTCTCTTTGTTAAAATCCCAACCCCGGCATAAGCTCATCAGGCACGTGGTTCACTGCCTTCCGCTATCTCTTTTACACTCAATATGACCCATTTAGGTTTAAGTTTTCCAAGCCGTCCTTCCTCATTATGTGTCCAAGTAATTTCAGCTGTTTCTCCCTGATTCTTATTATAAGTGTTGCTATTTTCTTTAAGACTTCCTTGTTACTTACTCGCTCCATCCATGGGATTTTCAGTATCCTTCTACAGAACCACATTTCTGCTGCCTCTAGCCTCTTCCTCATCACTGAGGAGATTGTCCAGAATTGATTGCCATATACGAGGATGGATATTAAATAGCAATCCAACATTTTTTCTTTGTTTAAAAATAAAAAATAATTATTACTGATATTTTTTGTACATGCTTTAGGGCCAATAAGGGATCAAAAATTCGATAGCTCAACATCTTTGGGGATTCCTGTTTTACATGTTGAATGACTGGTGAGTATTAATATAAAATATTCTTTCAGCCTGAAAAGCGGAATGAGAACATTCTATCCATGGAATGAATAAAGGGTTCACTAAAGTTAAGCAATGTTTAGCCTGGTCAATACCTTGGGTGACCGCCAGGTGCTGTAAGCTTGGGTGTGCAGGTGGTGCAATGAATAATGGTTTGGAATTGTTAATCGGATAGACGAGTTCCAATTCCAGTTAGGTTCGTTATATTACGTACAAATACCGTTAGGAAACGTATGAATTCATTTCTGTCCCTGCTATGAGTTAAATAAATAGACTTATATTAATAAATCATTATTATCTAAAAGAAATTCCTACAATCTAAAAATATTGCCTGGCTTTAAATAATCTGCAAAGGGTTGATAAACACTCGAAAACGAATCAATCCAATCAATCAATGAATAAAGGGTTTAGAGCGGAATTCTAAGAACACAAAAAACAGACATCTATAGAGGCCGGAGGTTTACAACGGTTGAAATTTTGTTAGTATAACTACCAAGATGAGAATACTGGACCGAATAGCAAAAGCATATAACAATAATAATTCCTCATCTAAAAAATTCTGAACATATCTTGTTATTTGCTTAGCTTAACTTAGTTTGACACAAAACCAGAAATAAAAGACACCCAGTGAAGATCGAACTCACAACCAAAGATCTACAAATACAGCAGGTTTCTTTTTCTTTACTTTTTTAAAAAATTAATACTCAATTTGCATTTATTTGTTTGTTTCGTGGGGTTGTAAAGGTTTCTAATCCATTCGCCTAAATGAACTCTTCCACGTTAAATAGGCTCATCAAAACGCGTTTGGGACGTCATCTGTTGTGGTTATGATAGGCACGGTAGGAATTTTTTTTTTTTTGTCTAGCTTCTTGTATATCTCTCATAATCGTTTTAGGCTTTTGCTTAGAGAAATGTGGTTGTTTTGTAGTGATCGTTGGGAAGTGGTATTTTGAGCGCGCCATTTATTACTCATTTCAAGAACCCAGGACTTTAATGAATGAATGCATGCTGGCTGTTATACCAGCCAGTTCCGAAAGCAGTATGACCACTGATTCTGGAAGTGCGGAGTAGCAGAAAATGTTAATGTTTTCCATCTCCTTGAGATGAAAAGTACGTATTCATGAAGAACGTATCTTTTCCTTTATTTTTTTTAAGAAAAATATATTTAATCAATCTCTTATTTCTTTACATGTGTATAAACAAAACCACACAACTCTGTCTTTTGACATTCTCCGCTTGAGGCTGGATGGAGAATTTTCTTTCTTTTTACATCTTGACAAATTTTCTTCCTAAAGAATAAACTCTTGTGGGGGGGCTTAATACTTCCTACGTGTATCCTTGCTTTTATGGTATCGTATTTCTATTCTCTAATATTTGGAGATATCTGATGAAAACACTTTGCAACTAAAAAATGTCTGCCGGACTTTACCATAATTAATCTAATTATCCCACTTACTTTCCCAAACCTTTGTTTTTAATTCATTTATCAAGCGAGTTCATTTAAGTTTTATTTTGATGTTTCAATTTAAAATAGTGCTGACGTTAGTTTCTTCAACTTGAAGGGCTTCTGACTAAAGGTCACAACACGATCCTTCCATTGTAGGTTGTACCACTCGTTCTGTTGTAGTTAATCTCCTTCGTACTTATTCGTATTGAAAGCTGATAATTTCGTGATAACAAATACAGCTTTGTCTTGCTCTAGCTCTCTAAATCTATTCAGTAGATGATCTACAAGAGTAAGTTGGTACTTTTTTATGACCATGTACAGCACATAAAGTACTCGTTTTGTACAAAGTACAATTGCCGTCTAGGATAGTCATGCCTGTGAGAATTTTTGGACTTGTAAAACAAGCTGGCAGTCTCTGCCGGAAATTTTTGTGAAACAAAATAATCGTTCAGGGTAGAAATCATTTGCGTGTGTCTATTGGGGTGGGGATAAGTAACCGTGTCAAATGAGTACCATGGGGATTGAAGAAAATAATCCAATTTAGTTAGCATCTGAATTTGTTGCGCAAGATTATTCGGCATTAAATGTGCGTATTTTCGAACGCCCCCTATATTCTATAAAATTTGTTTTAAATTTTCAAAGGCTAGTTTTTGTTGAAATGCTCCTAATTTATTATATTGCAATGATTAAAAGTTTTTGAAAAAAAATCAATGTTAACACTAATTTTCTAGACTATAACGTCGGGGCTAGCCAATAATATGGCCTAAAAGTAGAATGTAGAAAATTGTGTGTGCAATATGATACACACTTCACGTGTTTAATGGATATTTGTAACTGAAATACATTTTTTTAGGGTGTTTAGACGTTAACTTCTGGTTTGACTAAAAGTAGTAGCAGCAATATTTTTACACATTTAAATGATGGTTGTATGGAAATTGAATGAATTTCCATAAGGCGATATTTATATTTTATCAGAGTAACAAGAGAAAATACAAGTATGAATGCAAAAGAAAAATTGCAAGTTAAGAATTGTGATATACGTATGTGGGAATAAGGTTCACTTAGGAGAAAATATACAGTTTCGAATAAAAATGAGGCGTCTATTTCAAATCAGAGTATCTACTAAAATAACGTTTCAAGTAATAATGTCGGACTAACCAATATATATATATATATATATATATATATATATATATATATATATATATATATATATATATATCACGGTAACTAAGTTTCAATTTGAGTGCGACTCTTTATTGACTGTCAAATGGGGATACCTACCATTTATACATTTTAAAACTTAGGCATATAAAGCCTACATGAAATTTTTTTTTGATATTCTTTCACCGCCACACAACTTCTCTGGACACGTCATATTAATAAATCGCTGGCCGTCGCAGAAGTCACGAGTCTGTCTGTCTCGCATATTCTCTCGCTGGGATTTTTTTTTTCTCTATTTACCTCACTAAAATTTCTATTTTCTTCTGCTTTACTTCACTTTTCATAACCAATCTTTTTAGCGATTAGTATCCGTGACCAAAAATAAATTCGAATCGCATAAATGTTAATTCCCTTGTTAGATGTTCTATATCATAATGAATTTGAGCATATTCACAAAAGTTATTTAAGTTTAAAACATAAAACAATGGTATATGTGATTAAAGCTTTTTTTTTTTTTTTTTGGTCACTTTTTAATTATCACTAAGTAGGTGACGAATTTTACCAAGCAAAATTTTAGTCATTGTTCTGTGTACTATTTAGGTTGACTACCATTTTGACCATTGCCGATAGCCCTTAACACGAGGAAACTACAAAACAAAGGCATCACACCAAAGCACAGTCGGTAGTTTTATCCTCCTGAAATTATCCCCAAATTTAACCATCATCCGTTTGTAGCTTAACTTTCTCTTTACATATTTGTCTATTTTATTTCCGTGTTATTATTTGAACATTTGATACGTGTGTATGTCTGTGTAAAGGATACGCCATTGGATCGCTAAAAAAAGAGCATTTAAGACTTATTCATGCTGCCGGCTGCTACAATCTAAACGCATACATAAAACAACGGACATCCTTGTCACATACATTCTTAAATTTAGACGCATTCTGTTTCTGCTATACTAACAATTGATTCGGTTGTACTGTAAAAAAAAAAATAGCTAAAATATTTTGTCAAAGGATCTTTTGTAATTTATTTCTTTTTAATTTGAAAGAAACATAACTCAAAAAATATCTAAATGTCATATTTTATCCACGTATATGCCGAGATATATATCTGCATAGTTGCAGTATAAACCACAGGTGGGCTCTGTGGGTGTTGAACAAACAAAAATGTGCCTGAGCGAGCGTCTGAACTAGGGATTGGCTAGCCACCCTAGTAGACGGGTATCCTCGAACGCGAGTGGCCAGCTAGTATATATATATATATATATATATATATAATATATATATATATATATATAAAGCACATCTACCTGAAGGTAGACATGAGTCTAAACGAGAAAAAAAATCAGTCTTTAGTCGGATACATCTAGATAGCAGACATAGCTTCGACAAACTATACATGCATAAGACATCGACTAAGAACGTTGTAATAAAAGTAACTTTCTATTTTGTATTTAAAGCGCATTCACTCGTTCAAATTTCTCTCGAAATGCATAGCTACCCAGTTTCGTATCCGAAACGTAAATAAACAATTTGTAGACTTAATGGATTTTACTTTCTTTCATCGTAAAAGATTTATCAAGTAAATGTTTGCAATTGAGAATTTGGCTATTATAAGAAACTCCTATGATCTACTTATTGACGATTTTAGCTCTTCATTGTAAGTTTTTTGACTGAGTGAAAAAACCTTTTCATCCATTGAGGAGACGTAAAATTTGATTTTATTTTGAATGCCTCTTCGCCTAAACATTTTTTTAAAACAATCATTTACAAATATATTCTCGACCGAGGTGGAAATTTTAAGAATAAAATTTAAAAATTGGCAAACTGATAAAATATATACAAACAACACTGACAAATATTTATTTTTGTTAGATATCTGTAATACAGTAATATCCTAAAAAAAGCAAGGGCGGATAATTCTTAAACGATCAGAAAGATGTGAATAAATAGTGTTTTATGTCTCTATTCATTGACTATTTGCTTTAGTCTCGGCCTGTATTGAGAAAGAAAAAAAAAACAGAACCTATCGGTTTTAATTTTTCACAAAGATTTGAGTGAAGTTCGTATATTTTAAAATCCACAAAGCAAAAATTAACGTGTTGAAATTATGTAAAAACAAAATGTAATATAGAGGTATATCAAAAAGTGACTCAAAAAGTGGATACTCTAGACTTTATAAAAAAAAAGAAAAAGAGCAACCAGAATTGGAATCTAAAACAAGATTTATAAATCGCAGACGTAGGAATGTTCAACCAACTATGATTAAATAACCTTACCGACCCGCAGTTGGCCAGTCGTGGTGAGTAGGGCTACCCCACGTCGGAGTGTAAATTCAAAACTCTTAGTTCTTTATCCCCAGATAAATCATAGACTTTGCAACAGGTCGTAATATGCCAACCTTCAAGTACCGGTTCATCTATGTGAAGCAATTTCTTTTACACAAAGTGAAAAGATCAAGATTCACTGAAAACTGAAACATGCTCGTTACTTGCAATTGCATTTCTCATATAAACACTGAGTAATGACATTTTCTAAAACGTATGGACATCTTTTATATCAGACACTTGTCCATTGCAACAAACTTTTCAAATAAAACTGTTTGCTATGAAAAGATGCACCTGTAGAAAGTCACACACACCTTAACATACAAGGTTACGGTAAAAAAGGTAAATGCAATTTGAAATCCTATGACAATAGTTTGAAGTTTATTTACTATATAAATTGTTACTAACTCAGCTATAGATTTTATGTTTTCCTTATGTTTTTTTTTCCTGCCAAAAGAAAAACGTGTTCGTGATTTGAAATGTAAATAACGATTTTCTTGTTTCTCAATACTTTGCTTTGTTTTTGGAAGGCATCTTTCGCTCTGGGGACGCTTTACGATTTTGGTGTCATATTTAAATGTTTGTATTTGCTTTTTTTTTTTTTTTTTGCATCTACAATTTGTAATCTTCATGTTGGTCTCTTTATTTTGCTGACAACCATTTATTATGTCATCTTTTATAATTGATGTTTAGTCCTTTCCTCTCGCTTTCCTTTACTACCTACTTTGTTACTGCTCTGTTAAAATTATAGCATGCCCTATTACACCCTCCACGGAACATTTGCTCCCCTCTTGAGAGTTCATAGCATCACCAAGGGACATTACAACTTGTTTTGAGAATCATCGATATAAATGAAAAAAAAAGCGCCTATTTTATAGACTTTCAATGACAAACCAAAACAGTCTGTCGACGTTAATAAAACCTAAATACATTTTCGAAAATTTTGGGTGAATTTCTATTGGGTTGTAGTTGTCATGACAATCGTGTGGCAGACAATGTTCATAGAAATGTTTGATAGTCGAAAGGTGTGTAAACATCGTCAATAGAATTATGTGATGGAGATAGGGCACTTTAATATCTTCAACCGAAATTCAACTTTATACCAATTGACAATGATGGTTGATTCTCAAGCTTCTCACTCTTCATGTGCCGTGTCCCCTCAGGACGGAGGCGATCATGGCTCTCCACAACTTCCTGTTCATTGTCGCTTTTAATTATCTTTGTTAGTTCTCCTAAGCCCTGTTCTGCTATCCATTTACTCAAGCTCACCAACTGTTCTATGCGTTGCTTTCCTTTGTCCCTCTGACACGTGAGTATCAAAATTTCCAAACCTTATTTCCTTTTTATGTGCCCTAGAATCCTCAACTCTCTTCCTGGTGTTAAGAATTAGTTTCCATTTTCTCCAAAACTTCGTCGTTGCTCATATGTTCGATCCATGGTATCTTCGGCATCATTTTGTAAAACCACATTCCTATTGCTTCTCCTCTTCAACTTTGAGGAGATCGTCCAGCACTCGTTACCATAAAGGAGGACAGATATCACATAGCAGCTCAGCACTTTTTATCTTGTTTCTAGCAAAAATTCTCTTAGATTTAACCAAAGCGGATTTTTTTTTATTCTTAGGTTTAGACAACCGAGATAAAAAAAAATGTAGGAGGTAGGGAAAAACCGATTTCAGTTTTAAAAAAAAATCGCTCTGGTACCTCACAAAAATGTTGATAATGCATGGTATTGTGGGAAAATGAAATAAAGCCAATAAAATAATAATAAAGAATAAAAAGAAAAAAATCCTTTCCCACAATGCAAGTAATAAAGGAACAGGAAATTTTTTTTTTTTTTTTTTGTCCATATGCGCTATTTTATGACCCCACTTCCGGAAGGGACAGAATCTTTCCCATTTCCACTTACAACGACCGCGTTCGGGCGACTTTCTGTAGCCCTACACATGAAGTGAATTGATCGTTCCAATAGTGCAATGCTGACTTGAACTCAATCATTTTAACCATTGTCATCCTAACTTACTTCGGAACTAAAAAGGAAAATGGATATACCCAAGAGACACCGAGAACTTTGTTTCACTACAGTCACCATAAAAAGAAACATCCGTAGTAGAATCTCAAGTTTTGTATGGTTCTATCCTTTACATATTGAACACGCATCTACATAAAATATGCACAAACACGCAAGCTGTTAACTGACCTATTATATATTTCTAAGTTCCTCAAGGAACTAGAGGAATCAGTAGTTAGTAAAATTAGCAAAAACAAATGTTTTGTTTGAATCAGCGAATGTGTTTTTGATTTACTCAAGTTTATAGGAGGTAACTGGTCTCGCCCTTTTCCACAATTGCATGGGACGTCCTTGATAATGTTTCCTTTCAGTTATTGTTTTACTTAAAGTACTGACTATTGTTGGGCTTTTTTTTAATGTCATTTGTTCTCCAGGAATCTGTATGATAGATTGATGGTTGTCAGATTTTGCTTTCTAAGGTTGTTTGTTTGGCTCGGTTGTATGCTTCTAACTATTCTTTTTCCTTTCTGTCATACATATGAAGGATTGAACCTGGTCAAAGCAGAACATAGGTAAACTTAAGTTTCATTGTTCAAAGGGTTTCGACTCTAACTTTGATAAAAGATAAGAATATGCGTTGAGGGTAACGGTTCTCTCTCTTTGGGTCGTGTCCCTTACAATATTACATATGGCTCTACACATTTTCCTATCACTTGAAGCTCTAAATAAATTGTCTGTCCCGCCATCCATTTTCGCAAGTTTGTCGAGTATGTTATGCATTGTTTTCCTCTTGCTCTCTGTCCGCCCTGTGAGTAACAGATTTTTCAAGCTCTCCTTCATTATGGGGCCCCAGAAATTTTAACTGTCTCTTCTTGATGCTAAGTCTTTTCGTTTCCATTTTCTCTAAAATTTTGGCATTGCTTCCATTCATCTCGTAGTATTCTCATTTCAGTTGCCTCAAGTTGCTTTATCTGTAAATAAGCATACACTGCCATAAAGGAGTACTGATATTATATAAGCGTCAACTGTTATATAATATACGCTTTTTTTCCTGTCTATTATCCTGTCTCTTAATACTTGGCTTAGTTTTTGGAAGGCAACTTTCGCTCTCCCAATGCTCTTTTCTCTAAAACTTCGTCTATACTCACCTGTTCGGTTTATGATATCCTCAAAATCTTTCTGTAGAACCACAGTTCTGTTGCTCTCAATCTTTTCGTCTTTGAGGATATTGTCCAGTATTCACTGCTATATGGTAGGACACATATTACGTAACCGTTCAGTTCCCTTTTCTTTGTTTCTAAGGAACATTTTTTTGTTTCTTAATACTTTGCTTAGCTTTTGGAATACCTATTTGGCTATTAAACTGGTTTCAAAACACTAAGAAAGCGTAAAAATGTTTTAGTACCACCAATATATTTTTCTAAAAGAAATTACTACAGTAATAAATTTTTGAAAAACAAAATACCAGCAATATATTTTTGAAACAAAAAAAATTACCAGCAATAAATATTTTGTCGGCATTAAATAACCTATTGAGGTTGATATGCCGTAAAACAAACCAAACCAAACCTATTTGGCTATTCCAATGCGTCTTTGGATTTCGGTGTAGCATTTTTCGTCCTCTGTTAGAACAATTTCTAGCAGTTAGCATCTCGAAAAGAGAAATCAGCGATCAGTTTGAATTTCCGGCTGAGTTGTATTCATTTTTGCATATTTTTGGGAAAGATACGAATCCATCTTTTCTCTAAGAGCTATGAAAGAAATAGCTGGACCAGACTGGGCTCACTCGCCTAGAGATGGTGACTCAATAATCACTCTGACTGAAATTCTTCTGTGATGTGACTAGCGCAATCCGTCACGAGTGGGGATAGCGTCTATTTCGTTTTTTTCTTACTGTGGAAGAAAGAAAAGATTTTAAGTTTTGCATAAAAAAACAGATAATAATTGTAACAGATGTGAGTCATTAGAACTGTAACACTGTAAAAATAAAACTAAGAATGTTAGTTCCAATAGAAACTACTCATAAACCAGAAGAGACCGGCAATAAACAACATGGCAAATCTTTTACAGCATGACATAAGACAGTGTAATTAAAATAAAATAAAAAAACAAAACATTGCGATAGTATGTAGATACGACTGAATTTCGCAATAAAACAAGTGTATTTGCACCGGAAACATTTAAAAATATATAATCTTTATGAAGTTGGCGAAATGAATGATATTTCGGTGAGTGGCGAAGATAAAGCAGGCAAATGATAAGGTCGAGGAAGAAAAAGGTTAGTGTGGAAGGATGCAGAGAAAATCGAAGATAGGCAAAAAAGAATAGTGAAGTCAGCAATGGGAAAAGAATAAGAAAGAAAAAGTGTCAGAGGCCGAAAAAAAGATGAGGATGCAGAATCTAAAAGACATAAATCAGATAAGTTTATCTTTTTTTACCTTCTGGCGACGGGTCTCTTGGTAAATCAATTGGTTGCAACGTTGACTATATAAATGCGGAACAGCACATGTGAAAAATGGTTTCCGAGATGATTTCAGGCTAGAATTTGTTGTAGTTATTTATATTTGCCACAAATTAATAGCTTCATGCATAGTCAAATTTCTTTTACAGCTATGGAAAAAAAAAAACCAAAAAAAAAAACCTACTACCCTGAATCATGAGTAATAGTCGTGTGATTCAAGAACACTACCTTGATAGTCATTCGATAAGTTGAAATTATACAGTAAATAGGAATCGTGGTTTTACTTACATTTTTTTATGTTCTAAGACAAAAACGGAAATAGATGCAGTTTGACGAAAGTGAAAAATAGAATTGGTGAGTCAAATTAAAATCTTGGCTGAGATAGTTTGTACTAATACTCTTTGGAAAAGCATTAATACATCACTTCTACCCCCCCTATGGGTTAAACAGTAGTATGGGCAGGGCTCTTAAGACTTGGTTGGAAATCATTTGAAAAGGACAACTTTGAATAATAATAAAAAAAAAAATCAGAAGGCCCACTCTCCCTAAAGAAACTCATTTTTCCGAGAATAATCATAATATAGTTTAAATATATTAAAATTAATTCATTTTCTACGGCTTATCAACCATTTACAAGTTATATAAAGCCAGAAGATATTTTAGATTGTAAGAATTTTTTTAATTAATGTTTTAGTGATACAAGTCACCAAAACCCATAGCTGGGGGAGAAGAGGTGGATTCATACCTTTTCCCAAGGTTATTTGTGTATAAGTGCGTATATAACAAACCTAACTGGAATTGGAACTCGGCTCTCCGATTAACAACTCTGAGCCATTATTTATAACACCACCCGTACATTCAATCTTATAGCATTAGGTTTTCCCAAGCGGTCACTCATCTGGGTACTAACCAGGCTCAGTGTTGCTTAATTTTTGTGATGGTATGGGAACCGATGTTTCAACGTGATGTGGATGCAAGCAAATATAAGAAAAGGAGGCTTTGGGGAAGACAAGGTACTTAAGGAAATGGATTAGGAAAATGAGCGATACCTTAAATCAGAGGTAAAGCTGATAAACCTGATTTTCTCCTTTTTAAATTGATAAAACGAAACAAATTCAAACTTTAAAACTGAAATATACACATAGAAATTGCAATCCTATTCTGTTAATTTAATTAATCCCTGGTCATTGAAATGTTTTTGTTATATATGCATAATATACAGATGGACTTCAGTAATATTTTGGTAATTTTAAGTAAATAATTGCAATATTACTAAAGTTTAAGTATGGAACTTATACCATAAAGTATAAAATGTAATAGTCTGTGAGGTATTTGCAGAGTACAATGGCCGTTCTAGCTAATTAAAGGAAAAGGCATGCATATTTATAATTGAATGCTAGTTTTTGATGATGCTGTTATGGGGAAAAAACGATATGTCAGTTTTTACATATAAGAACAATCTTAGGAAAATCTATTGCTTATGCATACTATACTGAAAAGCAGTTGACGTGAAAGTACAAACATGATTGGTTTATACCAATGCACATAAAATTTTAAGTAATAATTAGTGACTCAAATTTGAGGTATTAATTTAAAATCATGGGTCACATAAACCACTAGCCTTATGCATAAAATTGAATACATTTCCCCCTAAGAAAACTAATATAGAACTTAATTCCAAAACACATTCTTTGATACAAAAAAGGAAATGAAGTGTTCTATATATTAGAAGCGACTGGATTTTATTTTTCTTCAAAATAAGTTCCAAATGAGCCTTTAATGTGTTTTAGTTTAGCATAAACTAATCATGACGGTACAGAAAACAAAAAGTAATGATTTTACGGGGATTGCTCCACTTATCTGCCAAAGAACTTCTGATAATGATTACTAGATTGTTTTGACACGGGGAATATAAAAGAAAAGGTGGTGTATAAGTCTCATTCTCTCTTTACTTTGCCCATAGTATTCTTTAGAGGTAGGGTCTTTTCAGCTTCCAGCAAATTACGTCTCACATTGAACTCAACACCACATACAACGTTCTAGGGTTACTTGACTAAACAACGGCAT